>JAVHYY010000576.1:0-197416 GCA_035221665.1 Okamejei kenojei | reverse complement strand
CTGTTCTGGCCCGCTGTGGTGTTGGAGGTGGAAAGGCAGAGTGATACGATCGTGGCTTGTAAGGAGGTTTTAGACCTGAAAGTGCCAGGGAAGATAGATTGTGCACAGCCTGTACAGTCTCTATATACAGAGTATAAATAGTCTAGTTTATCATTATGTGCAACACGGACATAGATATATAGAACAAAGGAATAAAGGAATTGGGAAAAAACTAACAATGATAAAGGGAACAGGACATTGTTAAATGTGAGCTAGTTGGTGGAAAACCAAAGTTTCAGAAAAAACGGAGATTCAACAAGATGACTGGTACGACGTGAGTGGGGGAGGGATGGAGAGGGAGGGAAAGCAGGGGACTTCTCTACTTGAAGTTAGAGAAGTCACCGCTGGGGCGTGAGCTTCCCCGAGCGAAATATGAGGTGCTGCTCCTCCAATTTGCGCTGGGCCTCACTCTGACGAGGAGGGTGGCCCGGGGGACGGAAAGGTCAGTGTGGGGGGTTACACAAAAGGCTGGAGAAACTCAGCGGGTGCAGCAGCATCTAAGGAGCGAAGGAGATGGGCGACGTTTCGGGCCGAAACCCTTCTTCAGACGGAGTGGGAGGTGCAGAACTCGGTGGGCCGAAGGGCCTTTGTTATCAATAGACAATAGACAATTTTTTGCACGAAGACACTTGCAAAGCTTTGCCTAGAAATAAGAAGTTGGGCAGGGTGAGGACTCTTTAAAATCTTGGGAGGTATAGGAGGATATAGATGACCAAATAGCCAATAGATGCAGGAGGGACGGCCATTCGGCCCCTTTCGAAGGCAGCACCGGCCCATTCCAATGTGATCCGTGGATGATCATCTCCAATCAGCTACCCCCGTTCTGCCTTTTCTCCCCTGCCTCCGCTATCTTTAAGAGCCCTAATCTAGTCTCTCTTGAAAGCATCCGGAGAACCTTGCTCCACCGCCCTTGAGGCAGAGGAAATCCACAGACTCACCATTCTGCTGTGAGATAAAAACGTGTTTCCTCGTCTCCGGTTTCTAAATTGGCTTATCCGTTTCCGCGCTGTATTTTAAACTGAACTGAGGGGCTGAGAGGCTGAGCAGGCCGGGGACTTTTTTTCCCTTGGAGCGCCAGGGGGGGAGGGGGGATGAGGGTTTAGAGAAGATTACAGATGGGGGAGGGGGGAGGAAACAGGCCTCTCGGGCCAACGAGAGTTCTGCCGTCGACTAGCTGGATCGACCTGGAGCAACACGCTCTATCCCACGCACGCCAGGTGGCAAAATTTACAATTATATGGGGGGGAAGCCAATTGATCCACAAACCTGCACGTCTTTGGGAGTGTGGAGGGGAGGAACCGGGACAGCGCGGGTTTAAAAAACCCGCGGGGGTCACCGGGGAAGGAGAGCGGGCAAACTCCGTACCGACAGCGAAGGTAGGCAGGAATTCGAAACCCGGGGTCTCTGGTGTGCTGTGAGGCAGTAACTCTACCCGTGCCCCACCAAGCCCGTTGTAACGGGGGAGCCAATGAAAAGCTTTGTGTCGCGAGGCTCAACCAGTCAGCGTTAAAAGACAATACATCCTTTCAATCCAGGATAAAGGGAAATAACGTTTAGTGCAAGGTTTTATTAAAAGTTGATTTTAAACATAGTCGAGGGTCTCCAAATGAGCTAGATAATTGTAGGTGATCGTATAGAGGTTGTACACGTTACCAGAGGGAATAGATCGGGTTAGACCAGACGCACTTGTAGTCTCTTGCCAGAGTAGGGGAATCGAGGACCAGAGGACATAGGTTTAAGGTGGAAGGGGAAAGGGATTTTAAACAGGAATCTGAGGGGGTAACGTTTTTTATCCACACAGAGGTGTGGTGGGTGTGTGGAACGAAGGGTCTGCGGAGGGGGTAGTTGAGGCTGGGACTATTCCAAGTTTAAGAAACAGTTGGACAGGTACATGGATAGGACTCAGGTTGGGAGGGATATGGGCCAAACGCGGGCGGGCGGGCAGGCGGGACTGTGTTTGTAGGATGGGGCGTGTTGGTCGGTGTGGGAAGTTGGTCCAAAAAAAGGGTGTCGGAAGGGAAGAGGAAACTGCAGATGCTGGGTTTAAAAAAAGTAGTAGATAGACACCAAAAGCTGGCAGTTAACTCAGCGGGAAGGCAGCAGCCATCTCTGGAGAGAAGGGGAAATGGGTGGCGTTTAGGGTCGAGACCCTTTCTTCAGACTGAAGGGACTTGTTTCCTCTATGTAACAAACTCTCTTCCCCAGAAATGAAGAAACCAAGGAGGAGAAAACTTTACTCTAGATTTTGGGAATGTTCTTACTTGTGCATATTACATTTGCAAATGTCTGTGAAAATTCTCAGCCTAGGAGGGCGGGGTTGGAGGCGGAGTTTCTGGTATACTTTCCAAGAGAGAGCTAGATATGAAACATAGACAATAAGGTGCAGAGGGAGTAGGCCATTCGGCCCTTCGACGCCAGCCACCGCCTTTCATATGATCATGGCTCTGATCATCCCAACTCAGGTACCCGTACCTGCTCTTCTCTCCATACCCCCTGATACCCTTTAGCCACAAGGGCTCACATCTATAACTCCATTTATAATACTAGCCAACGAAACTGGCCTCAACTACCTTTGTGGAGAGAAGTTTTTCTCATCTCCGTTCCTAAAGGAATTCTCCCTTATCCTTAATCTGTGTTGTGACCCCTTGTCCTGGACTTCCCAACATCGGGAACAAATCTTCCTGCATCTAGCCTGTCCAACCCCTTAAGAATTTTGTTTAAAAGTCTCTATAAGATCCCCCTCAATCTTCAAAGTTCTAGCGTGAGTACAAGCTCTGAGTCTACCAGTCTTTCCTCATACGAAAGTCCGGATAGGGCTTTTAAAACATATCTTAAAGGAATTGTGTGCAGTTTTGGTCCCTAATTTGAGGAAGGACATTCTGCTATTGAGGGAGTGTGCAGCGTAAGGTTTACAAGGTTTTAATTCCCAGGAATGCACCGGGACTGTCCTATGCTGAGAGAAATGGAGCGGGCCAGGGCTAGTACACTCTGGAGTTTAGAAGGAATGTGAGGGGTTCTTATAAAAACATATAAGATTATTAAGGGTTTGGACCACGCTAGGAGGCAGGAAACATGTTCCCGAATGGGGGTGTCCAGAACCAGGGGCCACGGGTTTAAGGAATAAGGGGTAAAGCAATTTAGAACGGGACGAGGGAAACACTTTTTTTTTTTTTTTTTTTTCTCACAGAAGTCAGACCAAAAGTGCTGTGGAGGACAGAAACTCAGCGGGGTGCAGCCAGCTCCGATGGAGCGGAAGGAAAATAGGCAAAAAGTCTCGCGGCTGAATGAAACCCTTCTTCACAGACATTTCTCACAGAGAAGAGTGGGTGATGTGAGTCTGTGGAATTCTCTGCCTCAGAGGGCGGTGGTGGGTGGGAGGCGGATCTCTGGATGCTTTCAAGATGCAGAGCTAGATAGGGCCTCTTAAAGATAGCGGAAGTTAGGGGATATGGGGAGGGGGGAAAAGGCAGGAACGGTGGTTACTGATTGGGGATGATCTGCCGTGATCACATTGAATGGGCGGTTGCTGGCTCGAAGGCCGCAATGGCCTCCTCCAGCCCTATTGTTATAGAGGTTATTCTGATTAAAAGAAAAGATTTGGAGAGTTGCAGTCAGTTTATTGACTTACCATCTTGTCAAGGCCTTCTGGTTCTTCCTTGGTTTAAATCCTGTGGGCTGGTTTATGGCCCCCTTCTGCTTCCAAGAGGAAGGACAGTCCTTTTAAAAACACCGGGGATATTTCCTTCCCTCTCCAGGCCAATGAGTTACCTGTCCACCAAAGCATCGACCAGCTGAAGGGGTAACTTCTCAGGTGCTGCTAAAAACTTTTCCCATCTCCAGAAGAGGGGTTTTTTTTCTCCCGGCTCGACTGGGCTGGAATGTGTCTGCGAAGGAGGGTTTGCAGAGACTCAGGTACGGGCAGGTACCCCCACTACACCAACACGGCCTATTCAAGAATTCTGGGTATGGTCTGAGGTGTTGTCATGTCCCGCAGAGCAGCGGCACCGGGTTCACTCCATCTGCTGGGAGAGGGAGAGAGGGGAGTGCAACAACACTCACACTCACACACACACATACACTACACACACAACACACACACACACACACACACACACCACGCTCACTCACACCTACCACACCAGCACTACAACACACACACTACGCACATCAACACTCACACACACACACCACACACACACACACACACACACGCACACAACTCACACTTACCAACGCGTACACACACAGCACGCACACACACACTCACACACACTTACACGCACACACCACTCACACACAACTTACAACACCCACGCACGCACTCTATGGACGCACCACACACAACCCTCACTCACACTCACTCACGCAACGCATGCAGCACGCACGCACACAAATCACACACTCACACACTCACGCACACGCACACGCACACGCACTCACCACACACACACATACACACAGCACCACAACACACAACACTCACACACACACAACGCACTCACCGCACTCACACACTTCACTCTCGCTCACAACACAACACCACTCACGCACACTTACAACACCAACATTCACTCACACACACACACACACACACTCACTCTCACACCACACTCACACTCACGCCTCAACAATCACTCACGACACAATCACAACACACACACACACACTCACCGCACTCACACGCACTTGCACACTCAATCACTCGACAACACTCATGCACACACTCACACTACACTACGCGCAAGCCGCACCGCACACACACACACTTCACACATCACACACTCACACAACACACACAACTCAACACTCACACACAACCACACTCTGGAGGGAAGGAAAGGGTGGTTTAAGGTCGAGGAGGTTCTGAGGAAGGCGTCTCGACCCGAAATCGTCACCATTCTCTTTCTCCAGAGATGTGCCTGCCCCGATGAGAGTACTCCAGCATTTTGTGTCTATACGTGGGCGATTCTGACCTGGGGGAGACGGAAATAGACAGAGAAGGAGAAAGGCGAGAGGGCTAGTGAGGGAGAGGGAAGAGGGGAGAGGGATAGAGAGGGAAGAGCGGGGAGAGAGAGAGGGGAGAGGGAAAGAGGAAAAGGGTTTAGAGGGAGAGGAAGGAAGAAGGAGAGGGAGAGGGGTGAGGAGAGGGAGAGGAGGAGAGAGAGGCCGAGAGGGAGGAAGGGGAGGGAGGAGAGAGAGAGGGAGGGAAGAGGGAGAGGGATGGATGAGAAGAAAGGAGGGAGAGAGAGGAGAGCGGGAGGATGAGGGGAGAGGAGAGGAAGGAGGGGAGGGAGAGGGGGAGAGGAGGGGAGAGAGAAGACAGAGGGAAGGGAGGGGAGGCGGACGAGGAGCAGAGGGAGATGGAAGAGAGGGAGAGGGAGGAGAGAAGAGAGGGAGAAGAGAGGGAGAGGGAGCAGAGAGAGAGGAATGGGAGCAGTGGGAGAGAGAGAGAGGGAGTGAGAGGGAAAAAGAAGAGAGACAAAGAGGGGGAATGGAGAGAGGCACAGAGAGACCGAGGGAGTAGAGAAGGGAGAGAGAGAGAGTATGGAGAACGAGTGAAGAATAAAGAGAGTGAAAGGAGGATAGAAATTAAGCGAGGGAAAAAGAATACTAAAGTGGTGGAGCAAAGGGACAAGAGCCAAATGAATGAGGAAAAATGATATAACATTTTTGGGCGTTAGGTGGGAATCCGAAATACTGTGGGGGATTAGTCGTTGAAAATGAAGCAGAGGCAGTGGGAGAGCAGAGAGAAGTTGGCTGGAATGAAACATCCTCTCCATCATCCACTTCTCCGGGGCCTTTCAACTATTCGGTTGAGTTTTACAATGAGTTCCCCACCTCAATCCTTCTAAACTCCAGCAAGTTACAGGACCCAGCGCGTTGTCAAAACGGCCGTCTGTTGTACGGAGGGAGTGTTGCACGTTCCTCCCGCGGGGGTTTCTCCGGGCGCTTCCGGGTTTCTCCCCACACTCCTAAGAAGTGCAGGGTGTGTAGGTTGGTTGGCTTGGTTAAATGTTGAGTTATCCCTTGCGTGTGTGTGTGGTGGTGTGTAGGATAGTGTTGTGTGTGTTTAGTGTGTGTGTGTGTATGTGTGTGTGTTGTGTTGTGTAGGATAGTGTGTTTGGGGGGTGGTGTGTGTAGGATAGTGTGTGTGTGTGTGGTGTGTAGGATAGTGTGAGTGTGTGTAGGATAGTGTGTGTTGTGTGGTGTGTGTGTAGGATAGTGTGTGTGTGTGTCAGATTACGTGTGTGTGTTGGAAGGATAGTGTGAGTGTGTGTCAGGAGAACGTGTGTGTATGTGGATAGTGTGTGTGTGTGTATGTAGATAGTGTGTGTGTGTGTTTGTGTGTTAGGATTAGTGTGAGTGTGTGTCAGATAACAGGTTGTGTATGTAGGATAGTGTGTGTGGTGTGTGTGTGCTGTGTAGGATAGTGTGGTCGTGTGTGTCAGTAACGTGTGTGTATGTAGGTGTATGTTAGGATGTGTGTGTGTGTGTGTGGTGTTGTGTGGTAGGATAGTGTGTGTGTTGTAGGATAGTGTGTGTGTGTGTGTGTGTAGGGATAGTGTGTGTGTGTAGGATAGTGTGTGTGTGTTGTGTGTGTGTGTAGGATTGTGTGTGTGTGTGTGTAGGATAGTGTGTGTGTGTGTGTGTGTGTGTGTGTAGGATGTGTGTGTGTGTGTGTGTAGGATAGTGTGTGTGTGTGTGTGTGTGTGTATGTAGGATAGTGTGTGTGTGTGTATGTAGGATAGTGTGTGTTAGGATAGTTGTGATAGTTTGTGTGTGTGTGTGTGTGTGTGTGTGAGTATATGTAGGATAGTGTGCTGTGTGTTGTATGTAGGGATAGTGTGTGTGTGTGTAGTGGTGTGGATAGTGTGTGGTTGTGTGTGGTGTGTTAGATAGGATGTGTGTGTTATGTAGGTTAGTGTGTGTGTGTGAATGTAGTGTAGTGTGTTGTGTGGTAGTGTGTGATAGTGTGTGTGTGTGTCAATACGTGTGTGTGTGTAGATATGGATAGTGTGTGTGTGTGTGTATGTAGGATAGTGTGTGTGTGTATGTAGGATATTGTGTGTTGGTGATCGTGTGTGTGTCAGATAACGTTCCGTGTGTGTGTAGTGTGACTCGTGTGTGGTGTGTATGTAGGATAGTGTGTGTGTGTTGTGTGTAGATAGTGTGTTGTGTGTTGATACCGCACGTGTGTGGGGTAGGATAGTGTTAGTGTGTGGGGATCGCTTGATCGTGTGCGGACACGTGGGTCATAGCAACAAAGAACACTCAAAAAGTGCAGGAGGATGCCCATTCGCCCTTCGAGCCAGCACCGCCATGCATTGTGATTGGCTGATCGTCCCGCTATCAATAACCCGTGCCTGCCTTCTCCCCATATCCCTTGACTCCACCAGCCCCTAGAGCTCTATCTAACTCTCTCTTAAATCCATCCAGTGATTTGGCTCCACTGCCCTCTGTGGCAGGGAATTCCACAAATTCACAACTTCTCTGGGTGAAAACGTTTTTTCTCACCTCAGTCTTAAATGGCCTCCCCTTTATTCTAAGACTGTGTGGCCCCTGGTTCTGGACTCGCCCAACATTGGGAACATTTTTCCTGCATCTAGCTTGTCCAGTCCTTTTATAGTCAAGTCACATTTATTTATATAGCACATTTAAAAAACAACTCTCGTTTTTATATGTTTCTATAAGATCCCTTCCCCTCATCCTTCTAAAATCCTGTGGATATAAGCCAGGTTTAGTCTGAAGAAGGATTCTTCCGACCCAAAACGTCACCTATTCCCTTTCGATAGGGCTTATAGTCACTGGAATTTAGAAGGATGAGAGGGCATCTTATGGAGACAGGTGAAATTCTAGAGGGATTGGACAGGCTAGATGCAGGAAAAATGTTCCCCATGTTGGGGGGAGTCCAGAACCAGGGGTCACACACAGTTTCAGAATAAGGGGTTAGGCCATTTAGGACTGAGGTGAGGAAACACTTTTCCGCCCAGAGAGATGAGAATCTGTGGAATTCTCTGCCACAGAAGGCAGTGGAGGCCAATTCACTGGATGTTTTCAAGAGAGAGTTAGATTTAGCTCTTAGGGCTAACGGAATCAAGGGATATGGGGAGAAGGCAGGAACGGGGTACTGATTGGGGATGATCAGCCGTGATCATATTGAATGGTGGTGCTGGCTCGAAGGGCTGAATGGCCTCCTCCTGCACCTATTGTCTATGTTTTTCCATTTTTTTCCCTTTCTCCAACCATCTGGCAATCCAAACCTCCCCTCACCTGTATCCACCTATCAATTGCCAAGCTTTCTCCGCCCTTCTATGACTGTAGAATGGGCCTGGTCCAGAAATATTGACTATCCATGTTCTCCAGAGATGCTGCCTGACCCGCTGAGTAACCTTTAGAGTGATACAGCGTGGAAACAGGCCCTCCAGCCCAACTTGCCCACACCAGTCAACATGCCCCATCTACACTAGTCCCGCCTGCCCATATCCCTCTAAGCCCATCCTATCCCTTCTTGCCATAGAGGGAGTACAGAGAAGGTTCACCAGACTGATCCCTGGGATGGCAGGACTTCCATATGAAGAAAGACTGGATAGACTCGGCTTGTACTCGCTGGAATTTAGAAAATTGAGGGTGGGGATCTTATAGAAACTTACAACATTCTTAAGGGGTTGGACAGGCTGGATGCTGGAAGATTGTTCCCGATGTTGGGGAAGTCCAGGACAAGGGGTCACACAGTTTAAGGATAAGGGGGAAGTCTTTTAGGACCGAGATGAGAAAAACATTTTTCACACAGAGAGTGGTGAATCTGTTGAATTCACTGCCACAGAAGGTAGTTGAGGCCAGTTCATTGGCTATATTTAAGAGGGAGTTAGATGTGGCTAAAGGGATCAGGGGGTATGGAGAGAAGGCAGGTACAGGATACTGAGTTGGATGATCAGCCATGATCATATTGAATGGCGGTGCAGGCTCGAAGGGCCAAATGGCCTGACTCCTGCACCTATTTTCTATGTTTCTATCCGTGTATCAGTGCAAATGTTTCTTAAACGTCGCGATAGGACCTGCCTCAACTATCTCCTCTTGTAGCTTGTTCCATGCATCCACCAACCTTCACGTAAAAAAAACTACCCCCGATATATCCCTGTTAAATCTTTCCCCCTCCCCCTCCCCCTCCCATCACCTTAAACCCATGTCCTCTGGTCCTCGATTCCCCTACTCTGGGCAAGAGACTCTGTGCATCTACCCAAACTATTCCTCTCATGATTTTGTACACCTCTATAAGATCACCCCTCATTTAAGAATAAGGAGCAAGCCATTTAGAACGGAGACGAGGAAACACTTTTTCTCACAGAGTCTGTGGAATTCTCTGCCTCAGAGGGCGGTGGAGGCCGGTTCTCTGGATACTTTCAAGAGAGAGCTAGATAGGGTTCTTAAAAATAGCGGAGTCAGGGGATATGGGGAGAAGGCAGGAACGGGATAGATTGGGGATGATCAGCCATGATCACATTGAATGGCGGTGCTGGCTCGAAGGGCCGAATGGCCTCCTCCTGCACCTATTGTCTATTGTCATATATATCCTCCTATACTCCAAGATTATAAAGTCCTCACCTGCCCAACTTCTGGCAAAGCCTGGCAAGTGTCCGGCAAAAATTGTCACCGAGATGTAACGGGATTACCCCGTGAGCTAGTATGGACCTGATGGCCTCCTTGGTTACAACGAGACACTGGAATATACGCAGTACGGCGGCAGAGTTGAAGGAATGAAAGAATAGGTTTATTGGCCAAGTATTCACATACAAGGAATTTGCCTTGGTGCTCCCCCTCACTGCGCTGGAGACCCGGGTTCGATGCTGGCTACCAATGCCGTGTCTTCACGTTCCTCCCCGTGACCCGCGTGGGTTTTTCTCCGGGTGCTCCGGTTTCCTCCCACATTCCAAAGACGTGCAGGCTTTGGTTAAAAATGGTAAAACTGCCCCTAGTGCGCGTAGGATAGAGGTAGTGTTATCGCTGGTCGGCGTCTCTCTTGGGTACAGCATGCCCTCTTTCCACACAATTACAAGTGATTTGATACAATGAGTTCAGTGGTTGGCACTAATGCCCCTGTCCCACTTAAGGAAACCTGAACGGAAACCCCTGGAGACTTTGCGCCCCCACCCAAGGTTTCCGTGCGGTTCCCGGAGGTTTTCGTCCTCCGGCAACCACCTTCAACTAGCATCGCAACCGGCTTCGACTAAAAAATTACCGATTTTTAAAACGGAAACCCATTAGGGAGACTGACAAAAACCTCCGGGAACCGCACGGAAACCATGGGTGGGGGCGCAAAGACTCCAGAGGTTTCCGTTCAGGTTTCCTAAGTGGGACAGGGGGCATTACTCCTCTGACAGGTCAGTTTCACTGCCTGACCCGATCCACAAGTGTTTTATGTGGGTGAGATTTGGAGCCACATGTAGTGGAAATTCAGGCATCCTCCTCATGGGGCAGATAGCCACCAAGCGGTCACCGGAGTGGAAGGCAAACTCCCCCCTCGACTCCATTCATGGGCCCAAGCAGTCGTTCCAGGTGCGGCAGAGGTTCACCTGCACCTCCTCCGCCCTCATCTATTGCATCCGCTGCTCTAGACGTCAGCTGCCCCACATCGGTGAGACCAAGCGTAGGCTTGGCGATCGCTTCGCCCGACACCTCCTCCGCTCGGTTCGCAATAACCAACCTGATCTCCCTGTGGCTCAGCACTTCAACTCCCCCCTCCCATTCCCAATCCGACCTTTCTGTCCTGGGCCTCCTCCATGGCCAGAGTGAGGCCCACCGTAAATTGGAGGAGCAGCAACTCATATTTCGCTTGGGCAGTTTACACCCCAGCGGTATGAACATTGACCTCCAATTTCAGGTAGTCCCTGCTTTCTCCTCCCCTTCCCAGCTCTCCTTCAGCCCCCTGGCTCCACCACTTCCTTTCTTCCTCCCACCCCAACACCCTTACACGAGTCTGAAGATGGGTTTCGACCCGAAACGTTGCCTATTTCCTTCACTCCATAGATGCTGCCTCACCCGCTGAGTTTCCCCAGCACTTTTGTCTGCCTTGCATTACCCAGCTACATCTCTTCACCAGATAAAAGCTGTCCAGGGTCTGACCTCCCCAGAGGAGCAATGGGTGAAGCTCAACAGACTTGGTACTGGAGTTGGGCGATTCGATGCCAGCGTGTGGAGATGGGGGCTCCCTCCGCCAGAGCCCAGCCTGTGAATGTGGAGCAGAACAACACAGCCGACCATGTCATCTCTGGGTGCCCGCTCTACCACGCTTTGTCAGGGCCTGGCAGACATTGACGCCAACACTGACAACAACCTGGCTGCTCAACACCCGGCTCGAGATCTAACTATTCCTTCGGTTTACGTTTCATTCGCAAGAAGAAGAAGACAGGGGCAGATTCATGTGGCACGGTGGTGTATCGGTAGAGTTGCTGCCTCACAGCGCCAGAGACCCCGGTTCGATCCTGACCTCGGGTGCTGTCTGTGTGGAGTTTCTACGTTCTCCACGTTTCCTCCCACACTCCAAAGACGTGCACATTTGTAGATTGCATAGACAATAGGTGCGGGAGGAGGCCATTCGAGCCAGCACCAACATTCATTGTGATCATGGCTGATCGCCCCCAATCAGTAACCCGTTCCTGCCTTTCAATTCCCGATAGCCCTTCTAGAATCTCCTTCCCCTTCGAGCCAGCACGCCATTCCATGTGATCGTGGACCCCCTTGGCCTCCACTCCCTCATTGGGCTCTATCTAACTCTCTTAAATCATCCAACTTGGTCTCCACTGCCGTCCACAAATTCACAACTCTCTGGTGAAAACGTTTTTTTCTCACCCAGTCTGGCACCCTATTCTTTGTGGCCCCCCTGTTCTGGACTCGCCAACAAATTTGGGTAAATTTTTCCTGCATCCAGCTTGTCCAGTCCGTTTTATATTTTTTATTTATAAGTTTCTATAAATATCCCTCCTCTAACTATATAGAATATAATTAATGATCTGGAGAAGGAATTGAAAGGCAATATCCTCCAAGTTGCGGATGACACTAAGGCTGGGGGGCAGTGGTTCGCTGTTGAGGAGGAGCTAGGAGACTGCCTGACTTGGAGCTGGGTGAGTCAAATTTTGGCAAGAAATCAGAAATGTGGATAAATGTGGATAAAACTGGCAAAAACAGCAAAACAGGAAAGCGACTTAAATTCCATGCAGTGACCTGGTGGGTACACCAGTCATTGAAAGTAGGCATGCAGGTGCAGCAGGCAGTGGAAAAAACGAGCGATGGTATGTATTTAGCTTTCATAGCAAAAGGATTTTGAGTACAGGAGCAGGGATGAGACCACACCTAGGTATGCGTGCATGCGTTGCAGTTTTTGGTCTCTCATTACCATAGAGGGAGTCAGTCACCAACTGATTCCCTGGTATGTCCAGGACTGTCCTTTGAAGAAAGCCTGGATAGACCTGTTTTATACTCTCTAATTTTATCTTATAGACTAAGGGTTTGACAGGCTAGATGCATGAAAGTGTTTCCCGATCCGAAAGTTGGGGAAGTCAGACAAAACAGGACAAGGTCCGCTTAAGGAAAGGGGAAATCCTTTAAGACCGAGATGAGAAAGCAAAGAAGATTTGTCCTCACTGGAACTCTCTGCCAACCAGAGGGTTAGTTGAGGCCAGTTCATTGCTTATATATTTAAGAGTGAGTTGGAGTTGTTCGTGCCCTTGTGGCTAAGGGGATCTATAGAGAGAAGGCACAGGTACTGAGTTGGATCTGAGTTGGATGTGATCAGACCATCAATACATGAATGGCGGTCTCGAAGGGCTGAATGCCCCTACTCCTGCACCTTATATCTATGTTTTCTATTTTCTAATTCGTTTCTAGGTTTCCAGACCCTAGTCTATTTCAATCCCCGGACTCCGCTATTTTTAAGAGCCCTATCTAGCTCTCTCTTGAAAGCATCCAGAGAACCGGCCTCCACCGACCTCTGAGGCAGAGAATTCCACAGACTCACCACTCTCTGTGAGTAAATGGGAGTTTCCTCGTCTCCGTTCTAAATGGCTTACTCCTTATACTTAAACTGTGTGTGGGCCCTGGTTCTGGACTCCCCCAACATCGGGAACATGTTTCCTGCCTCTAGCGTGTCCAAACCCGTAACAATCTTGCCTCTAAAAACATAGAAAATAGGTGCAGGATGGGGCCATTCAGCCCTTCCAGCCAGCACCGCCATTCATTGTGATCATGGCTGATCGTCCCCTATCAATAACCCGTGCCTGCCTTCTCCCCACATCCCTCGACTCCACTAGCCCCTCTAGCGTGTCCAAGCCCTTGGACAGCGGGTGCAGCAGCATCTACAGAGCGAAGGAAATAGGCAACTTTGTGGGCCAAAGGGCCTGTGTTCCAATGAAGCCAGACACTCAGAGCGCGACTCGATTTTACTGGAGGTGTTTTAATTAGTCACGAGACAACATATACAACACAAAATTTAAAAAAAAAAGTGAGGCGGGGAAAGAAAACCAAACTGCAGATATAAAATGGTTATTCAGACAGAGGCATTAACTATACAGCGAGAAAATAAAGTGGTGAATGAAGCAGATTGCAGCCAAAATGCTGCATTAAATTCCATTCCTCAAGTTACCAGCAAGTCTTGAGAGCATTTAGCTTCGGGATTTACAAAAACTAAATTTCAAAACTGTGCATTGCTTATATATATATGTGTGTGTGTGTATATATAAAAGGGCGATTTAAATACAGTTTTATAATATGTACAAAGCTCCTTGTCCTTCACTTAAATAATCCAACGGCTCGACACGGCAGGCGAGAATAGTTCAGTCATCCACTTAACTGCTGGGCTGGAGGTGATGGAGGGAGAGAATTGCTTTTGTTATGACGTTGCCCACGTCGGGTATTTGCCGAGGAACCTCAGCTGCTGCCACCGACACATTTGTTTACGCGGTGACCCAGTCCAAGTTCAGGGAGCGCGGTGCTTTGGCTCGTTAATAGATCCGCGCCCCTGAGCGCATCCATCCCAGAGGCGGGGGGCCGCAGAGTCTCCGCTCCGAGATCCGGCTCCTCACGTGCGCCGACGGGGCCACGAGGGACAAAGTTGACTGGAAAGATCCCCCAGCCGGGATGACAATGGCTTATTTTGCCGACTGCTCAGGGAGTGGGTTGAATAATTATGGGGTTGCCTTTACAGGCAGGAGAGGGAACTGGAATTGGGACAGAGGATGCTGGCGAAGGGACACTGGAGGCTCTGGGGAGGTAGGCCCAAAAATGCTGGAGTAAAAGGGGCCTGTCCCACTTTCACGACCTAATTCACCGCCTCTGCCGAGTTTGCCCTTGACTCATACTCGCAGCGTGGTCGTCACACGGTCGTAGGTACTCGTGGCATCAAGTAGGTCGCAGCGGTTTTCTTTTCTAGCACGATGAAAAATGTCCACGAGTTTTAAAAAAAAGGTCGTGAATTAGCTCGTGAAAGTGGGACAGGCCATTTGCTCAGCCAACATCTCTGGAGAGAAGGAACGGCTGACGTTTCGGGTCTTCAGACAGAGGGTGGGGCGGGGGGGGGGGGGGTCGTCAGAGGGTGATACAGAGATATGGAAGGGGGCAAGGTGCAAAAACAAGACATCACAAAGTCTGAAGAAGGGTCTCGCCCGTTCCTTCTCTCTCCCAGAGATGCTGCCTGTCCCGGCTGAGTTACTCCAGCTTTTTTTGTGGTTATCTCCGGTTCAAACCTTGCACCACACAGAGGGCTGGAGTTTTTTCCGGGGGGGGGGGGGGGGGGGAACACTTCCAGCCGGAATGGGAATAGCACAAAGCGAAATGCTTTCACAGTGAGATACGCCCGAGTCTTGCAATTCACAGTGAACCGAACGGCTGGACAAAATCCCTGGCGTTCGTCGAATTCTCTGGATGCTACTTCAAACTTCCCAGAGAAGATCCCCCTTTTGACAATTCCCCGGGGCAACGCGTATTAGATGCAGGCTCCATCTCCACACCATCCCACCACACACACACACACACTCCCACAATAAGTATCAGTACTATGTTTAAGAAGGAACTGCAGATGCTGGAAATTCGAAGGTAGATAAAAAATGCTGGAGAAACTCAGCGGGTGCGGCAGCATCTATGGAGCGAAGGAAATAGGCAACGTTTCGGGACGAAACACTTCGGTTTTGTCTCGAACGATATTAGGGGTAATTTTGCCAATTTCCTTCAGGAGTTTCGCCCTTGTATGAAACGTTGCCTATTTCCTTCAGGGCCCTGGAAAAAATTCAAATGGCGGAAAAAACGGGAAATGGGGGGAAAGCAACACAAGAAAAACGGTGCCTATTTCCTTCAGGAGTCACCATGTACACAGGGCGGCCCGAAACGTTGTATATTTCCTGGGTTGCGGACATCAGGGTTTCACCGGGGGGATGAAACGTTGTAAACCCTTACAAGTTCCTTCGCTGCCCATAGATGCTGCCGCACCCGCTGAGTTTCTCCGGCACTTCTGTCTACCTTCAAGTATCAGTACTAGTTAGGTTCAGAGCGGACTCCCTCTACACTGGCCAGTCCCACGGCCTAACTTCCCAGAGCACGGACCAGAACAAGTTAGATACAGAGAGGCACCAATTCCAAAGCATCAAATTTGCAATTGTGTTACGGAAGGGTTAATCTGCAGCTGGGTTTATGACCTGTCCCGCCTGCACACTGCTCTTATTCCAGACCAATTCTTAGTTACGTCCCCGGCATTATGCGGAGGGAGAGAGAGCTTCAGATCGCAGCCTGCAATGATTTGGGGACAGGAGCAATTCTGTGCATGCCTGCGACATAATCGCTGCCGGGCCACCGCCGATTTTCCAGCATCCGGTGATCAGGAAAATCGGCGGTGGACCTGAGTATGTGAACAAATTCATTGACCATGTGTGTGTGTGTGTGTGTGTGTGCGTGTGTGCGTGTGTGTGTGCGTGCGTATGTGTGTGCCATTTTGTGTCTAGCATGGAGATGGAGTTAGTGCATCTTCTCACACACTGACGTTTCACTGGGCAATCTGTGGGTGCAAACCAGCATGTACACTTCCTTCCTACTCATGGAACGGTCAGATTTTCTTTTCCTTTTAACCTCTGAAAACAGCACGGCTAACTAAAACACTACCTCGCGTGAACCTGGTGCAAACTATAGGGGAATCAAAGCTGGGGGGGGGGGGGGGGGGAATTCCAGGTATAAGTGAGATGGAGAATCACACTCGCAAGTTGACAGCCTGCAGTGCGGGAGGAACGACGTCACTGTTTCTCACCGGGGCAAAATGGCAGATCAGCGGGAAAGGGCCGTCGACTTCATTTCAGGTTTGGGCGTGACGAGACAGACGTCAACGACAATCGCACGTGTGCGTGTGCGCGTATGTGTGTGCGTATCGACGTGCATTCCTAGGTGCACCGTACCACCGGTGCATTAAAGTCGTGGCCAGCAATGTTGCAGTGTGTGCATGCACCGAGCCACGGTTTGCATGCATTGAGCTGCGTGGCTGCCTTTGACCGGCAAGCGTCCGCAGTCTGGCGTGCGCTTGCTCCCGCGTGTTACGCACGACCGATGCGGAAGGTGGGAGGCGAGTGCGTCCTTCTTCTAGCCGCGCCCGTGGAGAGTATTGCGTAGGAAGGAACTGCAGATGCAAAAGACGAGATAAACACACCAAAGTGCTGGAGTAACTTCAGCGGGTCAGGCAGCATCTCAGGAGAGATGGATAAGGTGACGTTTCGGGCCGAGGAGACCCTTCTTCAGACTGAGAGTCGGGGGAGAGGGAAGGGTTAGGTGCGGCTATTCCCCGACTCTCAGACTGAAGAAGGGTCTCGACCCGAAACGTCACCCATTCCTTCTCTCCAGAGACGCTGCCCGTCCCGCTGAGTTACTCCAGCATTTTGTGTCTATCTTCCGTTTAAACCAGCATCTGCAGTTCCTTCCAACACAGTCAATTGACTGCTCCAACTGAATGTCAGGGTGGCAGCCATTGAAACATTGTTGGGGTGGGGAGTAGGACAGGGTGGGGGGGGGGGGGGGTTTGGAGGAAAAAAAGGCCAAGGTTGCAATAGGTCCTAGGTCATAAAAAGGTTCTGACACAAAGTGCTGGAGTAACTTAGTGGGACGGGCAGCATCTCTGGAGGAAAGGAATCTCTGGAGAATATAGAGAGGTGACGTTTTGGGTTGAGGCCCTGTTTCGGACCCAAAACACCAACAGTGTTCCTTTGCTCTAGAGATGCCGCCCGACACGCTGAGTTACTCCGGCATTTTGTGTCTAGCATGGTGATGGAGTTAGTGACCCGCTGGATCTGCATCTTCTCACACACTGACAAACCAGCATCTGCACTTCCTCCCTACTCATGGAATGGTCAGATTTTCTTTTAAATCCTTTTATAACCTCCAAAAACAGCAAGGCTAACTAAAGCACTACCTCACGCAAACCTGGTGCAAACTATAGGGAAATCAAAGCTGTGGGGTGGGGGAAATTCCAGGTATAAGACATCACTGTTTTCTCACCAGGACAAAATGGCGGTTGAAAGGGCCGTCGACCCCATTTCGGTTGGCGTCACACCGCACTCGCAAGTTGACAGCCTGCAGTGCGGGACGTACGACATCACTGTTTCTCACCAGGACAAAATGGCGGTTCAGCGGGAAAGGGCCGTCGACTCCATTTCGGGTTTGGGCGTGACGAGACAGACAATCGCACACGGGCAGGTGAGAAGCGCCATTGAGTGAGAAAGTGCAAAATCTAAAGGGGGAGGTAAACTACCGAACCGGCACCTCTGAACATAACTTGCACGGCTCTCTGTCCGAGAAGAGAGATTTGCGTCTCGACAGCCACCTTCGTGATGCCCACTAGTGTTTCGCAGCCATTTTGAATACAGTCGCGGTTGTTATTATCGGAGAGAGAAAAAATATTAAAAGAGACGGACAAACAGAAATGTTCCACTCTCCCGATTTCACCTAGACGAGGAGCGAAAAACGACTGAAAGAATAAGTCCTGACGCACAGATCACACGCACACACACACAAGAGACTAACAGAGCGAGTCGCGTGAGGTGGGGAGGGGTGGTGGGCAGCTGGAACGGGCGTGGGACTCGGCAAAATGGAGGGGGGCCGCTGTCCGGAACGAGCCGGTCCAAGTCAACAACATCACCCCCCCCCCCCACCCCCGCAAAACTCCGCTAGATTAGCGAGGTGCCTTTGCTTTCCCGCTGCTCGGGAAACGGGGACGCCAGCCCCGGCGGGGAATTCAGACGCAGGAGTCTCCTCGTTCCGAACTCCGAAGCACTTTGGAAGTCAAGTCCCACATCTCTTCAGTTAACTGCCAAAGACGTAAGAAATAAGAGTGCAGCCAATTTGAGCCAAGTCCCAAATATTGCAACGTTGTGAAGGCTAGACAGTCTGGGCTTTTTTTTTTAATGCGTATGTGTATGTATATATTATATATATATATAATATATATAATATATAAATATATGTACATGGTTGATGGATGCTTGAGGAATAAACGTTCGGCAGATGATAGTTCCCAGGAATACTCCTTGCCCTTGTCCTGAAAAGATTACAACAAGATTTGATCGGCCTTCTTTTCTCACCAGCACAAATTCCAGGTACAAGTGAGATGGAGAGTCAGACCCGCAAGTTGACAGCCTGCAGTGCGGGAACGTACGACATCACAGGGGGAATGTTCGTCCACTGGTTTGATGCAAAGGCTCTCGTTTCAAGATGAAGGGGGGGGCGGTGGGGGGAGGATTTCGAAAGCAAATAAGGGATTGGCTGGGGATGGGGGAGAGGGCTCGGTAAATAGGTCCAGGCGTCGAGGAGTTCAGAGGCGGCACCATTCCGTCGGGGGGGAGGCCGAGTCGAGACCAAGCACATCGCCAGGTTGTCCTCGGGCTGCCGCAGGCGTTGCTGTCACAAACAACGTTGGAGGAGGACGGGTCCAAAATCCAATCACGTTTCAGGGCTGGAAGCGATGAAACTTGCCCTTGGTCCGAGAGACTGTGACTCTCCGTCTCTCCATCTTCTCTGCCCATCGTTTCCATCTTACATCCTCTCTCTCTATCTCCCCTCTCTGCCCATCTCTCTCCCCCTCTCCATCTCCTCTTTTCCCCATCTCTCTCCCTCTCTCCCCATCTCTCTCCCCATCTCTCCCCCCTCTCCATCTCCCTCTCTCCACATCTATCGTTCCCCCCCCTCTCTCCCAACTCTCCCTCTCTCCGCATCTCTCTCCCCTCTCTATCTCCCTCTCCTTTCTCACCCTCTCCATCTCCCACTCTCTCCCTCTCTCCCCATCTCTCTCAACCTCTCACTCCATAGCCCCTCTCCCCATTCCCGCCCCCTCTCTCTTCATCTCTCCTGCCCCATCTCACTCTCACTATCTGTCTCTTTATCCATCTCTCCCTGCCCTGAGCTGGGGGGGGAGGGGGAGGTTGGGGGGGGGGGGGGGCAGCGCTCACATGATGCCGTTGGTGAGATACTGGAACCCGTCGTAGAGTTTGGTGGTGAGGGACCGCATGCTCCCCTCCACCATCTGCTCCACCAGCCCCTGGAGCTGCTCCTCCGTCAGGTTCATGTGGAACCGCTCCTTCAGGTGCCGTATCGTTCCCGAGCCGTGGAAACACGGAAGCTGCGAGCCTGCGGAGTCAGGAACAACAGCGGCTGTTCAGTCTGTGAGTTTAGTTTGTGCGGGAAAGAACTGCAGATAGACAAAAGTGCTGGGGCAGCTCACGGGGTGCAGCAGCATCTATGGAGCGAAGACAACAGGCAACGTTTCGGGTCAAAACGTTCTTCTGAAGAAGGGTTTCGGCCTGAAACGTTGCCCATTTCCTTTGCGAGAGAGGGGGGGAGAGAGAGGGAGAGAGAGATGGGGGAGAGAGAGAGGGGGTAGAGCGGGGGGGAGAGAGTTGGGGGGGAGAGAGTGGGGGGAGAGAGGGGGGAGCGAGAGGGGGGTGGGGAGAGAGAGGGGGGCGAGAGAGAGGGGGGGAGGCGTGCGAGATCAAGAGGGAGCGAGAGGGGGGAGAGGAAAGAGGGGGGGGGAGAGAGAGAGGGGGGTAGAGCGGGGGGGAGAGAGAGGGGGGGGAGAGAGAGGTGGAGGAGGGAGGGATGGGGGAGAGGGGGGGAGCGAGAGGGGGGGAGCGAGAGGGAGGGGGGGAGCGAGAGTTAGGGGGGGAGCGGGGGAGGGGGGAGGGGAGAGAAGAGTAGGGAAGAGGGGGGGAGGGAGCAGAGAGAGGGGGAGAGAGAGGGTGGGGGGGAGGGGGGGAACGAGAAGAGGGGAGAGAATGGGAGGGAGGGGGGAGAGGAGAGGGGGGGGGGAGAGAGAGGGAGGGGGAGGGACGGGGGAGAGAAGGAGAGGGGGGGGGGAGGGAGAGAGAATGGGGGGGTAGAGAGGGGGGGGGGAGAGGAGGGGGGAGGGAGGGAGAGGGGGGAGAGAGGGGGGAGAGAGGGGGGAGAGAGAGGGGGAGGGAGAGAGGGGGGGAGCGAGAGCGGGGGGGGGAGGGGAGAGAGAATGGGGGTAGAGAGGGGGGAGAGAGAGGGGAGGGAGGGAGGGGAGAGGGGGAGAGAGAGGGGGGAGAGAGAGAGGGAGGGTGAGAGGGGGGGGAGCGAGAGGGGGGAGGGAGAGAGAATGGGGGGTAGAGAGGGGGGGAGAGAGGGGGAGAGGGTGGGGAGGAGGTGGGAGAGGGGGAGAGAGGGGGGGAGAGGGGGGTGAGAGAGGGAGGGAGAGAGGGGGGGGGGAGCGAGAGGGGGGAGGGAGGGGGAGGGAGAGAGGGGGGTAGAGAGGGGGAGAGAGGGGAGAGGGAGAGGGGGGAGAGGGGGGAGAGAGGGGGGGGAGAGGAGAGAGGGGGGGAGAGAGGGGGGGAGAGGTGGGTGGGGAGAGGGGGTGGGGAGGGGGGTGGGGAGAGCCCCGAGCTCACCTTGCTGCATGATCTCCACGATCTGTGCCACCTTGTCCATGTGCTTCCGGGCCGCGATCAACCCTTGCAGCATCAGCATCTTGTAGTAGTTGAACATGTCTCCATCGGGGCCCCCCATCACCTGGGGATCACAAACAGCCAGTCCCCCGTTAGTCACGCACCGACAGGTACCCCAACAACTAACACTCTGGACTCATGGACAAATATAACAGCCTCGCACAGCGAGGGTTCTGTTAGCACGCGGAACTAATTTCTGTTTTGCGCAAGCACAAGTGTGTTTTTGTGTGTGTGTTTTGTGAGTGTGTGCACAAGTGTGTTATTGTGTGTGTTTTGCGTGTGTGTGTGCGCGAGTGTGTTTTTGTGTGTGTGCACAAGTGTGTGTGTGTGTTAGTGTGGGTGAGTGTTTTTGTGTGTGTGTGTGTGTGTGCGAGTATGGTTTTGTGTGTGTGCACAAGTGTGTGTTAAATGTGTGTATTGTATGAGTGTGTTTTTTGTGTGTGTGTGCGCTGTGTGTGAGTGTGTGTGTGTGTGCGAGTGTTTTTGTGTGTGTGCACAAGTGTGTTTTTGTGTGTGTTATGTGTTGTGTGCGAGTGTTTTGTGTGTGTGCACAACTGTGTGTTTTTGTGTGTGTTATGTGTGTGTGTGCGAGTATGTTTTTAGTGTGTGCACAAGTGTGTTTTGTGTGTGTTATGTGTGTGTGTGCGAGTATGTTTTGTGTGTGCACAAGTGTGTTTTTGTGTGTGTTATGTGCGTTGTGTGCGTGTGGTTTGTGTGTGTAGTGTGTGTGTTGTTTGTGTGTGTTTTTGTCGTGTGCACAAGTGTGTTTTTGTGTGTGTTTTGTGTGTGTGTGCGAGTATGGTTTTGTTGTGTGTGCACAAGTGTGTTTTTGTGTGTGTTATGTGCGTGTGTGCGAGTTGGTTTTGTGTGTGTGCAACAAGTGTGTTTTTGTGTGTGTGTTTTGTGAGTGTGTGCACCGCCATTCAATGTGATCATGGCTGATCGTCCCCAATCAGTACCCCATATCCCTTGACTCCGCTATCTTTAAGAGCCTCATCTAGCTCTCTCTTGAAAGCATCCAGAGAACCAGCCTCCACCGCCCTCTGAGGCAGAGAATTCCACAGACTCACCACTCGCTGTGAGAAAAAGCGTTTCCTCGTCTCCGTTCTAAATGGCCTTACCCCTTAAACCAATCAACATTTTTCCGTGCCCGTTTCCGCGCGGTCTCTCTAAACTGAACTGGATGCGGGTACATGGGTGGGAGAGGCTCGGAGGACGACGGGGCCACACCGAGGCAAATAAGACCAGCTCGGCTGGACCGCTTGAGACGGGCCGAAGGGCCTGTTTCCCGCGCAGTACGACTGCGAGACTTACGTCAACAAACTCGCTGGTGAGTTTGAACGCCGACGTCTCGAAGCCCAGGTTCCGGGGGGAGCTGGAGAGGATGAAACCGAAGTCGATGTGAATGATGTGGCCCTCGGAGTCCAGCAGGATGTTGCCATTGTGCCTGCAAAAGCACGGTGGTCAGTCATCGTACAGCCAGCGAGTTATAATAATAATAATAATAATATCTTTTATTGCCATTGCACAGAGGTGCAGCGAGATTTGTTATGCAGCTTCCATCCGATAGTCACAGCTTAAACAACTAATAACATTTAGATACCCCGAGAAACATGATTTATATTTTAAAATAGTACAGTAAAACAGTCAAAAGTGCAAATATGTCTGTGCCGGGTCGATGTGCGTGAAGCATAGAAACATAGACAATAGGTGCGGGAGTAGAGGCCATTCGGCCCTTCGAGCCTGCACCGCCATTCAATATGATCATGGCTGATCATCCAACTCAGTATCCCGTACCTGCCTTCTCTCCATACCCCCTGATCCCTTTAGCCACAAGGGCCACATATAACTCATCCAACTCAGTATCTATACTGCCTTCTTCCATACCCCTGATCCCATTTAGCCACAAGGGCCACATCTAACTCATCCAACTCAGTATCCCGTACCTGCCTTCTCTCCATACCCCCTGATCCCTTTAGCCACAAGGGCCACATCTAACTCATCCAACTCAGTATCCCGTACCTGCCTTCTCTCCATACCCCCTGATCCCTTTAGCCACAAGGGCCACATCTAACTCCCTCTTAAATATAGCCAATGAACTGGCCTCAACTACCTTCTGTGGCAGAGAATTCCACAGATTCACCACTCTCTGTGTGAAAAATGTTTTTCTCATCTCGGTCCTACAAGACTTCCCCCTTATCCTTAAACTGTGACCCCTTGTTCTGGACTTCCCCAACATCGGGAACAATCTTCCTGCATCTAGCCTGTCCAACCCCTTAAGAATTTTGTAAGTCTATAAGATCCCCCCTCAATCTTCTAAATTCTAGTGAGTACAAGCCGCGTCTATCCAGTCTTTCCTCATATGAAAATCCTGCCATCCCAGGAATCAGTCTGGTGAGCCTTCTCTGTACTCCCTCTGTGGCAAGACGTTCATGGGAGGTGGGGGGGGGGGCACTCAGCAGGGCCGGTTCAGAGCAGCGAAAGCTCTGGGGATGAAGCCGTTCCTGAGTCTGGAGGTGCGGGCGTAGAAGGCCTTGTAACGTCTGCCGGAAGGTAGGAGTTCGAACAGACTATTGCAAGGGTGTGAGGAGTCGTTATGGATGCTGACGGCCTTCCTGAGGAACCGTGTGTAGTAGATGCCCTCCAAGGCTGGTAGCGGTGTCCCAATAATCCTCTGCGCTCTGTGGACGACGAGCTGAAGAGCTCTCCTCTCCGCCTCCGTGCAGCTGAGGTACCACACAGAGATGCCATATGTTAGTATGCTCTCTGTGGTGCTGCTGTAGAAGGTTGTCAGCAGCTGTTGGGGCAGACCAGTCTTTCTCAATGTTCTCAGGAAGAACAGTCGTTGCTGTCCCTTCTATACAGAGTCATACGGTGTGGAAACAGGCCCTTCGGACCAAAGTTCCCCATCTACACTCGTCCCACTCACCTCCCATATCCCTCTAAACCCTGTAAGTAAGTAAGTTTATTGGCCAAGTATTCACATACAAGGAATTTGCCTTGGTGCTCTGACCACAAGTAACAATATTAATAGAAACATAGAAAATAGGTGCAGGAGGAGGCCATTCTGCCCTTCGAGCTGGCACCGCCATTCATTGCGATCATGGCTGATCATGCCCTGTCAATAACCCGTGCCTGCCTTCTCCCCATATCCCTTGACTCCACTAGCCCCTAGAGCTCTATCTAACTCTCTCTTAAATCCATCCAGTGACTTGGCCTCCACTGCCCTCTGTGGCAGGGAATTCCATAAATTCACAATTCTCTGGGTGAAAATGTTTTTTCTCACCTCAGTCTTAAAATGACCCCCCCTTTATTCTAAGACTGTGGCCCCTGGTTCTGGAAGACTGTGGACCCTGGTTCTGGAACATGACATACAGTGACAGTTACGAATGACTCAGAAAACACGAAACATTAATAATAATAAGGATATTGTATAGGAAGGAACTGCAGATGCTGGTTTGAACCGAAGATAGACACAAAATGCTGGAGTAGCTCAGCGGGACAGGCAGCATCTCTGGAGAGTGGGGATAGGTCTGAAGGAGGGTCTTGACCCGAAACGTCACCAGTGATGTTGACCAGACCCGCTGAGTTACTCCAGCATTTTGTGTCTTATCCCACTATCCCTCAGTGGCAGAGACCCGACGACGGGTGCTGTCTGTACGGAGTTAGTACGTTCTTCCTGGGACCACGTGGGTTTTCTCCGGGTGCTCTGGTTTACTCCCTTACGGGGAGAAGGCGGGAGAATGGGGTTAGGATGGAGAGATAAAACAACCATGGCAGAGTAGACTTGATGGGCCGAATGGCACAATACTGCTCCTATCCCTTATTCTCTGCCACAGGAGGCAGTGGTGGCGAATTCACTGGATGTTTTCAAAGAGAGCTAGATTTAGCTCTTCGGGCTAACGGAATCAGGGGATATGGGGAGAAAGCAGGAACGGGGTACTGAATTTGGATGATGAGCCATGATCATATTGGATGGCAGTGCTGGCTCGAAGGGCCGAATGGCCTACTCCTGCGCCTAGTTTCTATGTTTTTAAGAATAAGGAGTAAGCCATTTAGAACGGAGACGAGGAAACACTTTTTCTCACAGAGAGTGGTGAGTCTGTGGAATTCTCTGCATCAGAGGGCGGTGGAGGCAGGTTCTCTGGATGCTTTTAAAGAGAGAGCTAGATAGGGCTCTTAAAAATAGCAGAGTCAGGGGATTGAAAAGACTAGGCTTGTATTCACTGGAGTTAGAAGGATGAGGGGATATCTTATAGAAACTTATAAAATTATAAAAGGACTGGAGAAGCTAGATAGGGCTCTTAAAGATAGCGGAGTCAGGGGATATGGGGAGAAGGCAGGGGTGGGAGATTGCAACCTTCACGTGGTCCGCCCCGTTTCGACGAATGCAATCAACCCGGCGTGCACAATCAAATAAGATCAAATAGAACACGTTGTCCGACAACTTTAGGCCGTGCACGCCACACGCAAGAGGAAGAAGAAGGGAGAAGGCAGGAACGGGGTACAGATTGGGGATGATCAGCCGTGATCACATTGAATGGCGGAGCTGGCTCAAACGGCCGAATGGTCTACCCCTGCACATATTGTCTATTGTTCTAACTTGTACAGGTGATGCGGAGGGTCCTTACCTGTCCTTGACCTGCAGGAGGTAGCAGATGAGGCAGTAGCCGGCGCAGCTCTGGACGAAGCTGCGCTGGGCGGAGAGGAACTCCTCGGTGGTGTAGTTGCCATGCTCCTGGAGGAAGTAGTCGAGGAGGGAGAGCTGCGACTGCTTCTTGATCTGGTGGAGGGACACCGCGTTGACCACCGGCTCGATCATCCCGCTGTCCGCCGAGTTCACCAGGATCTTGTAGGGCTTGATCCAGAGCGGGACCCGCTCCACCTCCCAAACAGCCTGCCGGGGGGGGGAGAGAGACAAGGGGTGCTCAGGATTAGGGGGGATCTTATGGAAGATTGATTGAGGGGCGATCTTATACAAACGTACAAAATACTTAAGGGGTTGGACAGGCTATGAAGAAAGACTGGATAGACTCGACTTGTACTCGCTGGAATTTAGAAGATTAAGGGGGGATCTTATAGAGACGTGCAAAATACTTAAGGGGTTGGACAGGCTAGATGCAGGAAGATTGTTCCCGATGTTGGGGAAGTCCAGAACAAGGGGTCACAGTTTAAGGATAAGGGGGAAGTCTTTTAGGACCGAGATGAGAAAAACATTTTTCACACAGAGAGTGGTGAGTCTGTGGCATTCTCCGCCACAGAAGGTAGTTGAGGCCAGTTCATTGGCTATATTTCAGAGGGAGTTAGATGTGGCTAAAGGGATCAGGGGGTATGGAGAGAAGGCAGGTACGGGATACTGAGTTGGATGATCAGCCATGATCATATTGAATGGCAGTGCAGGCTCGAAGGGCCGAATGGCCTCCTCCTGCACCTATTTTCTATGTTTCTATGTTTCAACGGGGAAGGACAACAACTTTGGGCCGCACGTCAGAGTCAGTACCAGAGTTTAGCCCGGCTTGGGCATACAGTGCGGAAACAGGCCCTCCGTCCCCACCGACCAGCGATCCCTGCGCACTACCACCGCACACACTCACTCACACACACACACACACTCACACACACACACTCACACGGGGACAATTTACTTTTAGCGAGCAACTAACCCACAAACACTCCACGTCTCTGGAGTCACGCGCGTGGGAGGAAACCGAAGTTCTCGGAGAAAAACCCACGCAGGTCGCGGGGAGAACGTCGTCACACGCGATTGGAGAGCCGGGCTCACGCGCGCTCACGCGCACTGCTCACACACACGCGCACACACACACGGTGAGACTCACACGCGACTATACTACGACGCACCACACACCGCGTAACACGCCCTAATTGACGCGACGCGCACACGCCTGGACAATTTACTTTAACACTGCCCTTCAGCACCAGGTGAAGAAGAAGGCGCCCGTCGTCAAGATTGGAGAACAACGCTGAGTTACTCCAGCAGTTTGTGTTATTTCTGAGTGAAAACATGCGCTGCCACCAGAGGGAGCACTAGGGCAGGGCAGGTCACAGAGTGCTGGAGTGACTCAGTGGGTCAGGCAGCCTCTGAGGAAGGGTTTGGGCCCGAAACGTCGCCTATCTCCTTTGCTCCATAGATGCTGCTGCACCCGCTGAGTTTCGCCCAGCATCTCTAGAGATCTTCTTTGGTGCAAATGGTCACGCACATAGACGGCACCCGAGGTCAGGATTGAACCCGGGTCGCTGGAGCTGCGAGGCAGCAGCTCCACCCGCTGCGCCAACTCGCTTCACCAGGTTAATTCCCGGGATGGCGGGACTGTCATACGCTGAGAGAATGGAGCGACTGGGCTTGTACACTCTGGAATTTAGAAGGATGAGAGGGGATCTTATTGAAACATATAAGATTATTAAGGGTTTCGACACGCTAGAGGCAGAAACATGTTCCCGACGATGGGGGAGTCCAGAACCAGGGGCCACACACAGTTAAGAATAAGGGGTAGACAGACCATTTAGAACGGAGACGAGGAAAAACGTTTTCACACAGAGGGTTGTGAATCTGTGCAATTCTCTGCCTCAGAGGGCGGTGGAGGCCGGTTCTCTGGATGCTTTCAAGAGAGTCAGATAGAGCTCGTAAAGATAGCGGAGGCAGGGGGTATGGGGAGAAGGCAGGAACGGGGTACTGATTGGGGATGATCACAGTGAATGGCGTTGCTGGCTCGAAGGGCCGAATGGCCTACTCCTGCATCTATTGTCTATTGAATGGCGGTGCTGGCTCGAAGGGCCGAATGGCCTACTCCTGCACCTATTGTCAATGTTTTTCCGAGCCGTTGTGGCGGTGGACAGCAAGATGGTGAGGTGAGGTACCTGCAGTTGCTTCAACACCTGGTAAGCGAGGAGCTCCTGACGCAGGTCGTCCCCGCACTTGACGATCACCGATAGAAGGCGCCAGTTCGGAAAGTGGCCGTAGGGAGAATTCTCCCGGATTCGTCTGCAGCCGGGAAACGGGGGAAGACAGAAGCGAGGTTTAAAACACAGATCTGTGAGCAATAGTTTAGTTTAGTTTCGTTTAAAGATACAGCGCGGCAACAGGCCCCACCGAGTCCGCACCGACCAGCGATCGCCCGCACATTAAAGGGCCTGTCCCACTGGATACACGACGCTCGCATGGTGCATGGTGACGCACGGTCGCGCGGGATTTTGGGATGTACAAAATCTTCGCACGCCATCTGCGTGACGCTCAAATGACGCCCCTAACGCTACCCGACACACACTGGGGACAATTCACACTTACACCAAGCCAATTTACCCGCTACTGTCTTTGGAGTGCGGGAGGAAATGGAAGATCTCGGAGAAACAGGCCCTTCGGCCCACCGGGTCCGTGCCGACCAGCGATCCCCGCACACTAACACCATCATACACCCACTAGGGCAATTTTTACATTTACCAAGCCAGTCATCGTACAAACCTGCACTTCTTTGAAGTGCGGGAGGAAACCACAGATCTCGGAGAAAACCCATGCAGGAGTCGGGGAGAACGTGCAAACTCCACACACACAGCATCATCATTGTTGAAATCATCAACGGGCACGTTGCCTTACAATGCCACGTACGACAGCGATCGCAACTTCTACTGAAGTGTGGATGGCCATTGGCTTGCTAGGAGCTCATCCGCCCTTTACCTAAAACCTTACGCTAAACCTTAAACTTAAGATTCAACTTTAAGGCGAAACCTTACGATGAAACCAAGCACAAGTTACTGCACACGGCTGGGATCTTCAAGGAAACATAGACAATAGGTGCAGGAGGAGGCCATTCGGCCCTTCGAGCCTGCACCGCCATTCAATATGATCACGGCTGATCATCCAACTCAGTATCCTGTACCTGCCTTCTCTCCATACCCCCTGATCCCTTTAGCCACAAGGGCCACATCTAACTCCCTCTTAAATATAGCCAATGAACTGGCCTCAACTACCTTCTGTGGCAGAGAATTCCACAGATTCACCACTCTCTGTGTGTGAAAAATGTTTTTCTCATCTCGGTCCTAAAAGACTTCCCCCTTATCCTTAAACTGTGTGACCCCTTGTCCTGGACTTCCCCAACATCGGGAACAATCTTCCTGCATCTAGCCTGTCCAACCCCTTAAGAATTTTGTAACTCTTAAGATCCCCCCTCAATCTTCTAAATTCTGGCGAGTACAAGCCAAGTCTATCCAGTCTTTCTTCATATGGAAGTCCTGCCATGCCAGGAATCAGTCTGGTGAACCTTCTCTGTACTCCCTCTATGGCAAGAATGTCTTTCCTCAGATTAGGAGACCAGAACTGCAGGGAAGGATGGTCCAGGTTGTCCGTGGTGGATCTCGCTGCCTACCTGACTTTCTCCTGCCATGGTTCCTTCAGTGCCACCGCGGATGGGTCCTCTGGGTCCCGTTTGAAGGTGGTGGGTGCGTGGGCCAACTGCTCTGAGAGCCGCCGCCTGCAAGATAGAGATTCCTCGTTACTTCACCGCCATCCGCTGAGATGAGGAGCCCCAACCACCTCCACATCCGTGGACAGTTCACCTTTCAGTTTCACCGAGGCTTCAGTTCACAAAATGCTGGAGGAACTCTGCGGGACAGGCAGCATCTCTTGGACAGCTTACAAGCCAGCGGCATGAATATTGACCTCTCGAACCTCAAGTAACCCTTGCTTTCCCCTCTGGAGATAAGAACGGTGGAATGAGAACACGGGAAACTAGCAGGACGACTAGAGTGGGGCAGGGACGGAGAGAGAGGGATTGCAAGGGTTACTTGAAGTCGGAGAAACGATTTAATAGGGATCTGAGGGGTAACTTTTCCACACAGAGGGTGGTGGGTGTATGGAACAAACTGCCAGAGGAGTTGAGGCTGGGACTATCCCAAAGTTTAAGAAACAGTTGGACGGGTACATGAATAGGTCAGGTTTGGAGGGATATGGGCCAAACGCGGGCAGGTGGGACTAGTGTAGCTGGAAGATTGTCAAGTCAAGTCAAGTCACATTTATTTCTATAGCACATTTAAAAAACAACTCTCGTTGACAAAAGTGCTTTACATTTGTTATAAGAGGAGTATACACAAGCAGGCTACATACATTTATACAAATAGCCCTCGCTCAGAGGACGTCAGGAAAGGCTTGGGAGAACAGATACGTTTTTAGTCTAGACTTAAAGGAGTCAATGGACGGGGACCGTTCTAATGGGGAGGGGGATGCTGTTCCACAGTCTAGGAGCTGGGACCGCAAAGGCGCGGTCGGTCGCCCCTGAGCTTATGCCTAGACCGCGGGACATTCAGCAACCCCAAGTCGGCCGATCTGAGGGACCTGGAGGTGGTGCGGTGGGTGAGAAGACTTTTGATGTAGGTGGGTGCAAGCCCATTGAGGGCTTTGTAGACAAAGAGGAGGATCTTTAAATTCATTCGGAACCGCACAGGGAGCCAGTGGAGAGAGGCCAGGATCGGGGTGATGTGCTCCCTTTTTCGGGTGCCCGTCAGGAGTCTCGCTGCGGCGTTTTGGACCAGTTGCAGGCGGGACAGGGAAGATTGGCTGATGCCAGTGTAAAGGGAGTTGCAGTAATCTAGGCGGGAGGAGATAAATGTGTGGATGATCTTCACGTTGGCCGGTGTGGGCGAGTTGTGCTGAAGGGTCTGTTTCCACGCTGCATCGCTCTATGACTAAAACAATCCCAGTCTGAACGACCTCGCCCTGTAGCTGTAACGCTCTAATCCCGGCAGAGCTCTGATAAAACCTCCTCTGCACCCTCACCAAAGCCTCCACATCTTTCCTGTAATGGGGGAGACCAGAACTGCACGCAGGGGCAAAAATCCTGGGGGGGACAGGGGGGACACGCTAGAGGCAGGAAACATGTTCCCGATGTTGGGTGAGTCCAGAACCAGGGGCCACACACACAGTTTAAGGGGTCGGCCATTTAGAACGGGTACGAGGAAACACATTTTCACACAGAGAGTTGTGAGTCTGTGGAATTCTATGCCTCAGAGGGCGGTGGAGACCGGTTCTCTGGATGCTTTCAAGAGAGAGCTAGATAGGGCTCTTAAAGATAGTGGAGTCAGGGGATATGGGGAGAAGGCAGGAACGGGGTACTGATTGGGGATGATCAGCTATGATCAGATTGAATGGCGGTGCTGTCTGGAAGGGCCGAATGGCCTCCTCCTGCATCTATTGTCTATTGTCTATATAACCAGCCTCCACTGCCCTCTGAGGCAGAGAATTCCACAGATTCACAACTCCCTGGGTGAAAAGGTTTTTCCTCATCTGGCCAAAATGGCTTACTCCTGCACTTATTGTCTATTGAGGGGGGACCTCGTTGCAATGTAGAGAATAGTGAAAGGCCTGGATATAGTGGAAGTGGAGAGGATGTTTCCGCTAGTGGGAGAGTCTCGGACTAGAGGGCACAGCATGAGTATTGAAGGATGTTCTTTTAGGAAGGAGATGAGGAGGAATTTCTTTAGCCAGAGGGCGGTGAATCTGTGGGATTCTTTGGCGCGGTTCCTTTCCGACACAGATCGGGTACCTGATGTCGCCGGCGGCTATGAACACGGGCTCCTTGCTCTCCTGGCTCGTGATGCTGTCCACCGAAAACTGGGAGATGTTATCGCTGCTGTTCGTGTGCACCTCGGGCAGCTGTGGGCCAGACAACGGTGTTAGAACGCAGGGCCAGTACAGGCCCTTCGGCCCACAATGTCCGTACCGGGCACGATGCCAAAGTAAACTACCCACTGCCTGCACGCGATCCAGGTCCCTCCAGCTCCCTGTATCGATAGACATTAGACATTAGACAATAGACGGGGTGGGAGATCGCAACCTTCACGAGCCAGCACCGCCATTCAATCCGATCATGGCTGATCATCCCCAATTAGTACCCCGTTCCTGCCTTCTCCCCTGACTCCGCTATTTTAAGAGCCCTAGCTAGCTCTCTCGTGAAAGCATCCAGAGAACCGGCCTCCACCGCCCTCTTCCACAGACTCACAACTCTCTGTGAGAAAAAGTGTTTCCTCGTCTCCATTCTAAATGGCTTTACCCCTTATTCTTAAACTGTGTGTGGCCCTGGTTCTGGACTAACCCAACATCGGAAACATGTTTCCTGCCTCTAGCGTGTCCAAACCCTTAACAATCTTGTATGTTTCAATAAGATCCCCTCTCACCCTTCGAAATTCCAGAGTGTACAAGCCCAGCCGCTCCATTCTCTCAGCATATGACAGTCCCACCATGCCGGGAATTAACCTTGTAAACCTACAAGGTTAATTCCCGGGATGGCGGGACTGTCATATGCCGAGTGAACTGTGTGTGGCCCCTGGTTCTGGACTCCCCTAACATCGGGAACACGTTTCCTGCCTCGAGTGTGTCCAAACCCTTAACAATCTTATATGTTTCAATGAGATCCCCTCTCATCCTTCTAAACTCCACAGAGTGTACAAGCCCAGCTGCTCCATTCTCTCAGCACGTCAGTCCCGCCATCCCGGGAATTAACCTTGTAAACCAATCTGAAGATATCCCAAACACTACTCTGAAGAAGGCAAGAGCCTCTGAGTGCTTATACAATCTATTCCAGTCATGATTTTGTACCCCTCTATAAGATCATCCCTCCGTCCTCCTGTGCTCTAAGGAATAGAGACCCAGCCTGCTCAACCTCTCCCTGTACCTCATACCCTCAAGTCCTGGCAACATCCTCGTAAATCTTCTCTGCAGCCTTTCCAGCTTGACGACCTATCCTATTACATGGTGCCCAGAACTGGCATGGCAAAGGCTACTAGAGGTAGCAGTCTTTAGACCCGATACGTCACCCACTCCTTCTCTGCAGAGTTGCCCTCCAGAGAGGAGAGGAGGGGAGGGTGGGGGGAAGGAAGTGGAGATGGGTGTCAGAACCATTTATGTTTGGGCTAGCTACCGTTGACAGGTTATATTATTTTGTCTCAATATATCTTGCAGTATTATTCTGGCCACTTGGGGGCACTCATTAGACGTACAGGGTGGTGTATATATATATATATATATATATATATATATATGGGCACACAGGACAGGAAGTGGCTGCCACAGGGGGGGAGAGAGCATACAGTTTTCACCAAAGATCTTATAGCAGAGCAAGAAGGACCACTCAACGAAAAAGACATAGTACGGTCACGGGCAGATTCACGGGCAATTTCCGGCCCCATTTCCGTAACCGGCTTCCGTCTCCGCACCACAGATCCCGTAGCGGAGCAAAGATACTAGTGCGGAGACGGGAGCCGGTTACGGAAACACCCTCGTGAAAATCAAAGTTATTTGGGAAAAATCTTCTCATTTTCAGAATTATCATTTATTAACACAAACTGTTCCCCTGCAATGTTGATTACCCTGTGAATCGGGTCGGGTCCGGTTACGGAAATGGATGAAAAGAAGGCCCATGTTCCCGCTCTGTTGCGTACTACACGTCAGCCCATTGCATTTAGCAGGAGTGGTCTATCTTGCTTGCCATGGGATCTTTGGTTTTCACCAGACTATGTGGAACCAGATCAAGTGGAACAGCCCAGCTCGTACGCAGAATACTGAAAACCTGGTGCTTTCATCTCTTTGTTTGTACAACTACATCAATAAACAACCATCTCTTTGTTTGTACAACTACATCAATAAACAACCAACTGGACATTACCACTGGAAGATCTGTTCTATTAGGTCTGCGTGAGAGCACTCCTACTTCCCGTGTAGTAGTGGCAACAAGAAAAGAGGACAACTGGAAAAGCTAGAAATTGCCATTCCAGGGGGAATACAATCACGCCACACACACGTTCAACCAGAGGGCCGCTGCCCGACCGACCGCCCGCTCACCTCCACCTGTAGTTCGCCGATGTCGTCCACGGACCAGGCCTCGTCGTCATTGTCGTAGTTGGGCACGGTGGTGAAGGTGGGCGCCCGCTGCTCGTGGGCTGAGCCGCCGCTGCCGCCGCCGCTGCCGCAGCCCGGCAGGTTCTCCACCGACCGCGTGCTGCGGATGCGGTTCTCCGGGATGCGCGTCGGCACCGGCGACACCTCCAGGTTGTCGCACTCCAGCACCTCCACGTAGATCAGGTAGGGAGCCTGAGGGGAGGGGGGGAGAGGGGAGATGGGGAAGGAGAAGGGGGGAGGGGAGTGCGGAAGGGAGGGACGAGGTGGTGGGGAGAGTGGGGGGGGAGGGGGAGAGTGGAGGGAGGTGGGAGAGGAGGTGGGCAGAGGGGAGGTGGGGGAGGGAGAGGGAAGGGAGGTGGGGAGAGGGGAGGGGAGGGAGATGGGGAGAGGGGAGGGGAGGGGGAGGAGGGGGGAGAGAGGAGAGAAGAGGGGAGGGGGGAGAGGAGGTGGGCAGAGGGGAGGTGGGGAGAGGGGAGGGGAGGGGAGGGAGGTGGGCAGAGGGGAGGTGGGGAGAGGGGAGGGTAGGGATGTGGGCAGAGGGGAGGTGGGGAGAGGGGAGGGGAGGGATGTGGTGGGAGGGGAGTGGGGTTGGGAGGGGAGAGAGGGGAGAGAGGTGGGGAGAAGGGAGGGGAGGGGAGGAGGTGGGCAGAGGGGAGGGAGAGAGGTGAGGGGAGTGGGGTTGGGAGTAGGTTTGGGAGGGGGGTAGGAAGAGGTGGGGAGAGAGGGGAGGGGGAGTGGGGTTGCGAGGGGGATGGGGAGAGGGGGAGGTGGGGAGAGGGGGTGAGAGTTCGAAGCAGAGAAGGGAGAGGGGAGGGGAAAGGAGAAGAGTGAAGAAACACGTGGTCACAACACCCATCATAAAGCAAAGACACGGGGGTGCAGTGGGTAGAGCTGCTGCCTAACAGATACAGAGTTCGATCCTGACCTCGGCCAGTACGGAGTTTGCACGTTCTGCCTGTGACCTGCGTGGGTTTTTCCCCGAGATCTCCGGTTTCCTCCCACACTCCAAAGACGTGCGGGTTTGCAGGTTAATTGGCTCGGTATAAATGTAAATTGTCCCTAGTGTGTGTAGGATGGTGTTAATGTGCGGGGATCGCTGGTCGGCGCGGAGTAGGTGGGCCAGACGGCCAGTGTCCGCGCTGTATCTCTAAACCAAACTGAAGCTGGCTGGGTGCCACACTGCAGGTTGGATACTGCTCGAGGGTGACGTGTGCAACCTGGGATTTCTGCAACCTGTGCGGTTTATACTGAACTAGCTGAGGTGCTGCAATGTCCTGTGCAGCATTCGCAACGGGGGCCCGCTCAAGTGCTGAGCTGCCAGGAGGTTCAACGCTGCAACGATCAGGCAGGTGACAGAACGACGCACACGGGGACCGACCACGGGGCTCCTTTGCACGTCAGAGGAAGAATCGGGAGACAGGAGCGAGGGCGAAAAACAGCCCACAGCAACTCAGCCTCGTGACACTAAACAGTGCTCTCAATGGCAAAAATCCAACGAGGATATTGCTCCGTTGAACCCAGAGATGCTTCCTGCAGCAACACTCAGAGAATGGAAGAGTACAGACCAAAGATCCGGGTGTGAGAGGTTATGGGGAGAATGGGGTTAGGAGGGACAGATAGATCAGCCATGGCTGAATGGCAGAGTAGATTTGGTGGGCCGCATGGCCTAATTCTACTTATATTCCTTATGACCCTTTAGACTGCAAATACACTGGATTGTAATCAGGTATAGTCTTTCTGCTGGCTGGATAGCACGCAACTAAAGCTTTTCACTGTACCTCAGCACACGTGACAATAAACTAAACTGAACTGACGACTGCATTGGTGCTACCTCCTGCACCCATGCAGAACTCACCGACCTCATCCATTTCACCACTAATTTCCATCTGGCAACTCAAACCCACCTGGACCATTTCCGACATCTCCCTACCGTTTCTAGATCACACCATCTCCATCGCAGGTAACAGACTACTGACCGGCATCTACTACCACTGACTACTAAACCCACTGACTACTAAAACTTCCCCCTTCCCAGCTCTCCCACAAAGCCTACTGTCTCCGCTTCTTCCTTTCTTTCTTCTCTCCCCCCCCGCCATCAGTCTGAAGAAGGGTCTCGACCCAAAAACGTCGCCAATTCCTTCCCTCCAATAGATGCTGCCTCACCCGCTGAGTTTCTCCAGCATTTTATGTCTAACAACGATTTTTCCAGTATCTGCAGTTCTTTCTTAAAAATGAACTGAGCTGATTTCACAGACGTTTCCTCAATTATGGCCTGATAGTGGCAAAAAAACTTACAATTTGGAAAAATGGATCCACCCAAACTCTTAAAATGTGGATCACAAGCATGTCTGAGACACCACATCGCGAAGATATGAGACTTGTCTTAGCAGGAAAATCAGAACAATTTTTAAAGATATGGTCTCCTTTTACTGACAACATTCTTAAGGGGTTGGACAGGCTAGATGCAGGGAGATTGTTCCCGATGTTGGGGAAGTCCAGAACACGGGGTCACAGTTTAAGGATAAGGGGGAAGTCTTTTAGGACCGAGATGAGAAAAACATTTTTCACACAGAGAGTGGTGAATCTGTGGAATTCTCTGCCACAGAGGGTAGTTGAGGCCAGTTCATTGGCTATATTTAAGAGGGAGTTAGATGTGGCCCTTGTGGCTAAAGGGATCAGGGGGTATGGAGAGAAGGCAGGTACAGGATACTGAGTTGGATGATCAGCCATGATCACATTGAATGGCGGTGCAGGCTCGAAGGGCCGAATGGAATAATAAATCTGTGACTGTAAGCTTCACTTGTGCACAGGAGTAGTATGTGGCCGTTCAGCCCGTCGCGGGCAGGCTGGGCTGGGCTAGGCTGGGGCGGAGAGGCCACTCACCTTGTCCTTGGAGTTGAGGACGACGGCCTGGTTGTGGGGCACCCGGACCACGTGGTGCTCGGAGCCGGACGTCGGGAGCCAGACCCGGGACGGGAGCTTGTGGTTGAGCAGCGACAGCTCGGAGATGAGCCGCTGGGTCTTCTGCTCCTTGGTGTGCAGGGTGACCAGGCGCTTGCCGATGCCCATCAGCGACTTGATGAACTCCCTCTCCGGGGCCAGCCGGGCCGGTTGCTGCGGGGGCAAGAAGAAGGCGGGGAAGGTCAAGGCAAACGACAGGAGGCAAACAGCACCCATCGCCAAAGTGGCGCCCTGCTTGACACAGGACCATCAGACACAGGAGCAAAACCAGGGCATTCGGCCCATCGAGTCCCCTCCGCCCTCCCCTTTCCCAGTCCTCCCCCTCTCTTTCTTTGTCCCGCCCCCTCCCCGGACATCAGTCTGAGGAAGGGCCTCGGCCTGAAACGTCGCCGATTCCTTCTCTCTGCCTCACCCGCTGAGTTATACCAGCGTGAGGTAGAGATTGATAGATTCTTGATCAGTGCGGGTGTCAGGGGTTACGGGGAGAAGGCAGGAGAATGGGGATAGGAGGGAAGCGGAGATCAGCCGCGATTGAATGGACTCAGAGCGGCCCAGTGGAGCAGCGATGGAGTTACAGAGCCACAGCGCCAGACGCCCGGATTCGATCCCGACTGCGGGTGCTGTCCGTACGGAGTTTGTACATTCTCCCCGCAATCTCTCCAAGATCTTCGGTTTCCTCCCACACTCCAAAGACGTACAGTATTAATCAGCCTGGTTGTAAACATGAAAAAGTAGTTCCTAGTTTGCGTAGGATTCTTCCAACAGCTAGAGAGCAGTCCTAAGCTACTGTCTACCTCAATGGAGACCCTCAGACTATCTTTGATTGGACGTTTCTGGCTTTACCTTGCACCAAACGTTATTCCTGTTGTCTTGTATCCGTACACTGTGGACTGCTCGATTGTAATCATGTATTGTCTTTCCGCTAATTGCTTAGCCCGCGACAAAAGCTTTTCATCGTACAGGCGTGCAGGTACAGCAGGCAGTGAAGAAAGCGAATGGAATGGTGGCCTTCATAACAAGAGGATTTCAGTACAGGAGTAGAGAGGTTCTTCTGCACTTGTATAGGGCTCTGGTGAGACCACATTGTGTCCAGTTTTGGTCTCCTAATTTGAGGAAGGACATCCTTGTGATTGAGGCAGTGCAGCGTAGGTTCACGAGATTGGTCCCTGGGATGGCGGGACTGTCATATGAGGAAAGGTTGAAAAGACTAGGCTTGTATTCACTGGAGTTTAGAAGGCTGAAATGGGTTCTTATAGAAACATATAAAATTTATAAAAGGACTGGACAAGCTAGATGCAGGAAAGATGTTCCCAATGTTGGGCGAGTCCAGAACCAGGGGCCACAGTCTTAGAATAAAGGGGAGGTCATTTAAGACTGAGGTGAGAAAAAAACGTTTTCATCCAGAGAGTTGTGAATTTGTGGAATTCCCTGCCACAGAAGGTAGTGGAGGCCAAATTTTTGTGTCTACGTTCCCTCCTGAGATCACACCTTTCCCTAGCCAACAATGGGCCTACTGGTGCACATCCTTGACTGAGGCCGGCCCAGATTGTCCCTGGTCTGGGGGATTGTCGCCCCCCCCCCCCCCCCTAACTTCAGTCTGAAGAAGGGGCACGATCCGAAACCTCATCTATCCCATTTTCTCCTCAGATGCTGCCTGACCTGCTGAGTTACTCCAGCACTTTGTGTCTGGTCTTACCAACATCGTACTAATAATAATAATGCATTTTACTTATGGGCGCCTTTCAGAACACTCAAGGACACCTTACAGTTAAAACAAGCAAATTACAAATATATTAAAAAAATGAAACAAAAACCAAACATCCATGAATTTGATAGAAAGTGGACAATAGACAATAGGTGCAGGAGTAGGCCATTCGGCCCTTCGAGCCTGCACCGCCATTCAATGTGATCATGGCTGATCATCCCCAATCAGTACCCCGTTCCTGCCTTCTCCCCATATCCCTTGACTCCGCTATCTTTAAGAGCCCTATCTAGCTCTCTCGTGAAAGCATCCAGAGAACCGGCCTCCACCGCCCTCTGAGGCAGAGAATTCCACAGACTCACAACTCTCTGTGAGAAAAAGTGTTTCCTTATCTCCGTTCTAAATGGCCTACAGCTTATTCTTAAACATGTTTCCTGCCTCTAGCGTGTCCAAACCCTTAATAATCTTGGGACAGGCCAGTCTGAATAGGTAAGTTTTGAGGTAGGTTTTAAAGGTGGGGACAGACTCTATGGTACGGATGGATAGTGGGAGAGAGTTCCAGAGGCGAACGGCAGAGGGCTCTGAGCCTCATCGTGGACAGGCGGGCAGATGGAGTGGAGAGCAGGGAGGAAGAAGAGGATCACAGAGTTCGGGATGGAGTGTAATGGCCCGGTCCCACGGTACAAGTTCATGCCAAGAGCTCTCCCGAGTTTAAAAAAAAAAATCAGACTCGCGGTAAGCACGGAGAATGAACGTAGTGGATACGTCGGAGCTCGGGGATGTCTCTTAGCGGCTCGTAACGCTAATGGCAGGTACTCGGGAAGACTCGCTAACGGCAGGTAAGCTCAGGAAGACTTTTCAACATGTTGAAAAATGTCCACGAGAGCCTAGTTTTTTTGTTTTTTTTTCCTTTCTTTTTTTCTTTACTTGAGGAGGGGTTTTGTTTCTTCCTTTTTTCCTCTTTTTTTTGTCTTGTTATCTTTTTTTCCACATATATAAGATTTCTTTTAAAAATTTAGCTATATTTACATAGAGACCGGGAGGTCTATATTCAATGTGTATTTTGACACTGGACTCATATTAGGTTATACCTGTTATTAATGCAACCCTGATCCCTATGTATCAATATAGAAACATAGAAAATAGGTGCAGGAGGAGCCCATTCGGCCCTTCGAGCCAGCACCACCATTCATAGAAACATAGAAATTAGGTGCCAGGAGTAGGCCATTCAACATGATCATGGCTGATCATCCAACTCAGTATCCCGTACCTGCCTTCTCTCCATACCCTCTGATCCCCTTAGCCACAAGGGCCACATCCCTAACTCCCTCTTAAATAAAGCCAATGAACGGCCTCAACTACCCTCTGTGGCAGAGAGTTCCAGAGACTCACCACTCTCTGTGTGAAAAAAGTCTTTCTCATCTCGGTCTTAAAGAATTTCCCCCTTATCCTTAATCTGTGACCCCTTGTCCTGGACTTACCCAACATCGGGAACAATCTTCCTGCATCTAGCCTGTCCAACCCCTTAAGAATTTTGTAAGTCTCTATAAGATCCCCTCTCAATCTCCTAAATTCTAGAGAGTATAAACCGAGTCTATCCGGTCTTTCTTCATAAGACAGTCCTGACATCCCAGGAATCAGTCTGGTGAACCTTCTCTGCACTCCCTCTATGGCAATAATGTCCTTCCTCAGATTTGGAGACCAAAACTGTACACAATACTCCAGGTGTGGTCTCACCAAGACCCTGTACAACTGCAGTAGAACCTCCCTGCTCCTATACTCAAATCCATTTGCGATGAAAGCTAACATACCATTCGTTTTCTTCACTGCCTGCTGCACCTACATGCCTATTTTCAATGACTGGTGTACCATGACACCCAGGTCTCGCTGCATCTCCCATTTTGCTAATCGGCCACCATTTAAATAATAGTCTGCTTTCCTGTTTTTGCCACCAAAGTGGATAACCTCACATTTATCCACATTATACTGCATCTGCCAAACATTTGCCCACTCACCCAGCCTATCCAAGTCACCTTGCAGTCTCCTAGCATCCTCCTCACAGCTAACACTGCCCCCCCCAGCTTTGTGTCATCCGCAAACTTGGAGATATTGCCTTCAATTCCCTCATCCAGATCATTAATATATATTGTAAATAGCTGGGGTCCCAGCACTGAGCCTTGTGGTACCCCAGTAGTCACTGCCTGCCATTGTGAAAAGGACCCGTTTACTCCTACTCTTTGCTTCCTGTTTGCCAGCCAGTTCTCTATCCACATCAATACTGAACCCCCAATGCCGTGTGCTTCATTGCGATCATGGCTGATCGTCCGCTATCAATAACCCGTGCCTGCCTTCTCCCCATATCCCTTGACTCCACTAGCCCCCAGAGCTCTTTCTAACTCTCTCTCAAACCCACCCAGTGATTTGGCCTCCACTGCCCTCTGTGGCAGGGAATTCCATAAATTCACAACTCTCTGGGTGAAAAAGTTTGTTCTCACCTCAGTCTTAAATGGCTTCCCCTTTATTCTAAGACTGTGTGGCCCCAGGTTCTGGACTCACCCAACGTTGGGAACATTATTCCTGCATCTAGCTTGTCCAGTCCTTTTATAATTTTATATGTTTCTATACATAACATAATATCATTGTTATGTTTATCATTATACTTTTTGCTCTGTTTTTTATGTTTTGTTTTTGTATTTTGGAAGAAAACGAATAAAAAGATTTTAAAAGAAAGAAAGCCCCGAGTACCGACGAGCGGCCATTACCGTAAATCTCCGAGTTCGATGTCAGGGCAAACTCGGGTGAACTCTTGGAATGAACCCGTACCGTGGGACAGGGCCATTAGACTGGAGGAGTTCAGAGAGGAGCGAGATTGTGGAGGGCTTTGAAAGTGAGGAGGAGAATCTTAAAATCAATGCGGTATTGGACGGGGATGCAGGGATAATGCACAGGCAGGAGTTATAACACCCATCGAGTCAACTTCCCAGGATTAGGGAGCGCCATTTCCCAGATTAAACACTTCTTCACGCAGGCCTTCGGGCAGCACAGCGGTGGGTTGCTGCCTTACAGCGCCAGATACCCGGGTTCCATCTTGGGTACGGGTGGCGTCTGCACGTTCTCCCCGTGACTGCGTGGGTTTTCTCCCGGTGCTCCGGTTTCCTCCCACGCTCCAGAGGTCTGTAGGTTCATTGGCTTTGGTAAAAAAATTGCAAAGTGTCCCCTAACGTGTGTAGGATAGTGTTAGTGGACACTGGTCGCCGCTGATCCTGGCGGGCCGAAGGATCTCCCGGTGGCTCAGCACTTCAACCACCAACCCGATCTCCCGGTGGCTCAGCACTTCAACTCCCCCTCCCATTCCCAATCCGACCTTTCTGTCCTGGGCCTCCTCCATGGCCAGAGTGAGCTCCACCGCAAATTGGAGGAGCAGCACCTCGTATTTCGCTTGGGTAGTTTGCACCCCAGCGGTACGAACATTGGCTTCTCCAATTTCAGGTAGTCCCTGCTTTCTCCCTCCCCTTCCTAGCTCTCCCACTGTCTCCGCCTCTTCCTTTCTTCTCTCCCTCCCCCCCCCCCCCCCCCCCCCCCCCCCCCCGTCTTAAGAAGGGTCTCGGCCCGAAACGTCACCTATTCCTGCGCTCCATAGATGCTGCCTCACCCGCTGGGTTTCCCCAGCATTTTTGTCTACCTCCGGTGGGCCGAAGGGCCTGTTTCCACCCTGCATTTCTAAAGTTTAATGCAAGGTTTCAAAACCAGGAGCATCCTTATGCCCCTGTCCTACCTATTAGGAAACCTGAACGGAAACCTCTGGAGACTTTGCGCCCCACCCAAGGTTTCCGTGCGGTTCCCGGAGGTTTTTGTCAGGTTCCCGGAGGTTTTTGTCAGGTTCCCGGAGGTTTTTTCAATTTTTTGAAATAATCGCCGGAACGTAGAAGAAGGGGAAACCACTTTCGACCATTAGGGAGACTGACAAGAACCTCCGGGAACCGCACGGAAACCTTGGGTGGGCGCAAAGTGTCCAGAGGTTTCCGTTCAGGTTTCCTAAGTGGGACAGGGGCATTAGGATCTATTTCAACGTCAAGCCGTGCTGGCTATCATCTAATCACTGAACACCAGCAGCTAAGGTAGGGGAGGGAGCTAGAGGGACTATAGGCATCTATGTTTCACACAATGGCACTCTTCATTCAAACCCAGTTTAGAAGAATGAGGGGGGGGGGGGGGGGGGGGACCTCATTGAAATCATACAGAATAGTGAAAGGCCTGGATAGAGTGGATGTGGAGAGGATGTTTCCACTAGTGGGAGAGTCTAGGACCAGAGGGCACAGCCTCAGAATTAAAGGACATTCTTTTAGAAAGGAGATGAGGAAAATTTTCATTAGTCAGAGGGTGGTGAATCTGTGGAATTCTTTGCCACAGACGGCTGTGGAGGCCAAAGGTCAGTGGAAATTTTTAAGTCAAGTCATCATATTTATTTCTATAGCACATTTAAAAAACAACTCTCGTTGACCAAAGTGCTTTACATTTGTTATAAGAGTAGTATACACAAGCAGGCTACATACATATATACAAATAGCCCTCGCTCAGAAGAAAGGAAAGGTCAGGAAAGGCTTGGGAGAACAGATACGTTTTTAGACTAGACTTAAAGGAGTTGATGGACGGGGCAGTTCTAATGGGGAGGGGGATGCTGTTCCACAGTCTAGGAGCTGCGACTGCCCGGTCGCCCCTGAGCTTATGCTTACAACGCACAGGGATGTTCAGTAACCCCAAGTCGGCCGATCTGAGGGACCTGGAGGTGGTGTGGTGGGCGAGAAGACTTTTAATGTAGATGGGGGCAAACCCATTGAGGGCTTTTGTAGACAGTAATCTAGGCGGGAGGAGATAAATGTGTGGATGATCTTTTCGAGGTCATCAAACTGGAGGAATTGTTTTATTTTAGCTATCATCCGAAGCTGAAAGAAGCTAGCTTTTACAGGCAGAGATAGATAGATTCTTGATCAGTGCGTGTGTCACAGGATGTGGGGAGAGGGCAGGAGAATGGGGTTAGGAGGGAGAGATAGATCAGCCATGATTGAATGGGGGTAGTAGACTTGGTGGGCCAAATGGCCTAATTCTTCTGACCTTATGACCCACAACCCTCGTGGGGGAAAGGACTGAAGGGATTGCAGCAGCTGAACGGGGGAAAAAGCGAAAGCGGCAAGAGTGACGAGACGCTAGAAGAAAATAGTAATTCCATTATACATCCGAGAGAGGGGAGGCAGAATGAAAAATAAAATCAATAGTTCTTGCAGAAACAGTATTTTCTCAGGCTAGGGTATCTTTTTGTATTGTGGACTGTCAGATTTAATCTGCATGACGTGCTTCAACCAAATAAAATTAATCAGGAGTTGACTTATTTTGGTTGGATATATTTTCTCAGGGGAACTCAAGATGTGGAACGAGCTGCCAGAGGAAGCTACGGGTGTGGATACTATTACCACTTTTGAAAGACATTTGGACAGAAATGTGGATTGGAAGGGCTTGTGTCAAATGGAGGTGAATAGGACTTGCCCAAGTAGCAACTTGGTTGACAAGGCCATGGAGCACATTCCCATGCCATACGGACAATAGACAATAGGTGCAGGAGGAGGCCATTCGGCCCTTCGAGCCAGCACCGCCATTTAATGTGATCATGGCTGATCATCCCCAATCAGTACCCCGTTCCTGCCTTCTCCCCATATCCCCTGACTCTGCTATCTTTAAGAGCCCTATCTAGCTCTCTCTTGAAAGCATCCAGAGAACCGGCCTCCACTGCCCCCGAGGCAGAGAATTCCACAGACTCACAGCTCTCTGTGAGAAAAAGTGTTTCCTCGTCTCTGTTCTAAATGGCTCACTCCTTATTCTTAAACTGTGGCCTCTGGTTCTGGACTCCCCCAACATCGGGAACACGTTTACTGCCTTGAGCGTGTCGAAACACTTAACAATCTTATATGTTTCAATGAGATCCCCTCTCATCTTTCTATACTCCAGAGTGTACAAGCCCAGCTGCTCCATTCTCTCAGCATATGACAGTCCCGCCATCCCAGGAATTAACCTTGTAAACCTACGCTGCACTCCCTCAATAGCAAGAATGTCCTTCCTCAAATTAGGGGACCAAAACTGCACACAATACTCCAGGTGTGGTCTCACTAGGGCTCTGTACAACTGCAGAAGGACCTTTTTGCTCCTATATTCGATTCCTGGAAGGAGCTGGTGTAAACCGAAGATAGACACAAAACGCCGGAGTAACTCAGTGGGTCAGGCAGCATCTCCGGAGAGAAGGAACGGGTGATGTTTTGAGGTCTCGACCCCGAAACGTCACCTATTCCTTTTCTCCGGAAATGCTGCCTGACCCGCTGAGTTACTCCGGCTTTTTCGTGTCGACCAAATGGTTCTATGACCTGCAGACCATAAACTGATGGTTGAGATTCTAACCCAGTAATTGGAAGGTGGGGGGGGGGGGGGGGGGGGGTGGAAACTGAATCGAACAATTTTAGGCCATGTGTTTTTAGAAACATAGAAAATAGGTGCAGGAGGCGGCCATTGGGCCCTTCAAGCCAGCTCCGCCATTCATTGTGATCATGGCTGAATTTTATTTTATATAGATATAGCAAGGAAACATGGAATGATCTTATTCTACATTTTCCTTGAACTTCATCCCCTTTGTTCACTCATTTTCACACCGTACCCTTCCATATCTCTGTGTCTCCCTCTCCCCCTGACTCTCAGTCTAAAGAAGGGTCTCGCCCGTTCATTCCATCCAGGGATGCTGCCTGGCCCGCTGAGTTACTCCGGCATTTTGTGTCTATCTTCCGTGTAAGCCTCCTACACATGGATCGATCACACGTTCACACTTGTTCTGCTATCTTTCCTTCTCACTCCGTACACATTGTGGGGGGGGGGGGGGGGGGGGGGGGTGGGCAACTTACAGAGGGCCGATTGACCTACAGGCTCGCAAGCCTTTGGGATGTGGGTGGAAACTGGAGCACCCTCGGACGAAACCCACACAGGGTCACGGGGAGAACGTGCAAACTCCACACAGAAACAGCACCCACCGAGGATCGAACCTGGGTCTCCGGCGCTGCGAGGCAAAGGCTCTACCTGCTGCGCCACTGTGTGCGATGCCCTGATTATTATACTAATAAGTTCACAAGTCATAGGAGGAAAAATTAGGCCATTCGGCCCATCAAGTCTACTCCGCCATTCAATCATGGCTGATCTATCTTTCCCTCTCAACCCCATTCTCCTGCCTTCTCCCCATATCCTCTTGACACCCGCCTTAATCAAGAATCTAACTATCTGCCCTAAAAATATCCACTCACGGCCTCCACAGCCTTCTGTGGCAATGAATTCCACAGATTCACCACCCTCTTAAGAAATTCCTCTTATCCTTTCGAAAGGTACTTCCTTTTATTCCAAGGCTGTGGCAGATTCATTGGGGATGATCAGCCAATATCACATTGAATGGCGGTGCTGGTTCGAAGGGCCAAATGGCCTACTCCTGCACCTATTGCCCATTGGCCTCTGGTCCTAGATTCTCCCACTAATGGAAACATCCTCTCCGCATCCACTCTATCCAAGCCTTTCACTATTCGGTAAGTTTCAATGAGGTTCCCCCCCCCACTCATCCTTCTAAGCTCCAGCGACTTCAGGCCCAGAGCCGTCTAACGCTCAATACTTGAACTCGGAAAAGTGGGCTTGGGGATTTTCCATCTGCATCCACTTTGGGTGGTCCCTGTCCTTTGGCTTGTGGGAGGGAAGGGAAGAGGGGAGGGGGGTGGGGGGGGGGTTCGATCTGCATCCACGGACCTGTCCCAGTTGCTAAGGGCTTGGACACACTAGATTGTTATTGTTAAGGGCTTGGACACGCTAGAGGCAGGAAACATGTTCCCGATGTTGGGGGAGTCCAGAAACAGGGCCACACACAGTTTAGGAATAAGGAGTAAGGCCATTTAGAACGGAGACGAGGAAACACTTTTTCTCACAGAGTGGTGAGTCTGTGGAATTCTCTACCTCAGAGGGCGGTGGAGGCAGGTTCTCTGGATGCTTTCAAGAGAGAGCTAGATAGGGCTCCTAAAAATAGCCCCGAAGTCCGGGGATATGGGGAGAAGGCAGGAACGGGGTACTGATTGGGGATGATCACATTGAATGGTGGTGCTGGCTCGAGGGGCCAAATGGCCGGCTCCTGCACCTATTGTCTATTGTCCACTTTCTATCAAATTCATGGATATGTTGTTTTTGTTTCATTTTATTTGTATATTTGTAATTTGCTTGTTTTAACCATAAGGTGTCCTTGAGTGTTCTGAAGCGGTGCTGGCTCGAAGGGCCAAATGGCCTGCTCCTGCACCTATTGTCCCAGTCCTTTGGTGGGAGATTGGGGGGGGGGGGGGGGGGGGGGGGGGGGGGGGACGGGACTTTAACGCTAAATTTTCTCCAGAGCGATGGTACCCATCGACTCTCCAGAGATGCGTGATCAGCGTGAAGGGAATGCTTTGCACATATGGGACGGGAGCAGATGGAGCAATATTCCACCTGCGCGTGTTGAAGCGGTGTCAGGCCAATCGACACCGCTTTGGGTCGGCAGCTGCCAGGGATATCCCGCGGAGGAAATACTGTTAAGGAAAAAAAAATTTTTTATTTTTTTTTTTTAAATGAAGGACCCAGCTACCAGCCACCACCGCAACAAAAACTGGCCACTTACAGTGCGGACATCGCTATCAATACTCTCATTACTGGACGATAGCGCCTGAGAAACAATGGGAAGGAAAGGTTTGTTATTATTCCTTCGGAGAAAAAAAAAACCCTCTTTTAAACATACATTGGATGCTCGACTAATCTGCCTTGACCGGTGCCTAATACCAGCACATAATACACCCCTCGGTACATCAATAGGCTTAGATTATTATTTTTTTAAGTCATATACAGAATTAATTCACGTTTATCACGGGTATTATCATCAAAAACGGTTTGTGACCTCACATGTAACTTGTTTTTGGTAGCAAAAACAGGAAGGCAGATTACTATCTAAATGGCGTCGTTGGGAAAAGGGGAAGTTCAACGTGATCTGGGGGTCCTTGTTCATCAGTCTATGAAAGTAAGCATGCAGGTACAGCAGGCAGTGAAGAAAGCGAATGGCATGCTGGCCTTTATAACAAGAGGAATCGAATATAGGAGCGAAGAGGTCCTTCTGCAGTTGTACAGGGCCCTAGTGAGACCACACCTGGAGTATTGTGTGCAGTTTTGGTCCCCTAATTTGAGGAAGGACATTCTTGCTATTGAGGGAGTGCAGCGTAGGTTTACAAGGTTAATTCCCGGGATGGCGGGACTGGCACACGCTGAGAGAATGGAGCGGCTGGGCTTGTGTACTCTGGAGTTTAGAAGGATGAGAGGGGATCTCATTGAAACATATAAGATCGTTAAGGGCTTGGACACACTAGTGGCAGGAAACATGTTCCCGATGTTGGGAGAGTCCAGAACCAGGGGCCACAGTTTAAGAATAAGGAGTAAGTCATTTAGAACGGAGACGCGGAAACAGTTTTTCTCAGAGAGTGGTGAGTCTGTGGAATTCTCTGCTTCCGAGGGCGGTGGAGGCTGGTTCTCTGCATGCTTTCAAGAGAGAGCTAGATGGGGCTCTTAAAAATAGCGGAGTCAGGGGATATGGGGAGAAGGCAAGAGCGGGGGTACTGATTGGGAATGATCAGCCATGAATGGTGGTGCTGGCTCGAAGGGCCGAATGGCCTCCTCCTGCACCTATTGTCTATTGTTTGGACCAGCCACAGATGCTGTCTGAACGGTGGGCGGCACGGTGGCGCAGTGGTAGAGCTGGAGCTATCTGTACGGAGTTTGCACGTTCTCCCCGTGACCTGCGTGGGTTCCCTCCGGGTGCTCCGGTTTCCTCCCACTCTCCAAAGACGAGCAGGTCCGTAGGCCAATCGGCTTGGTGAAATTGTACAGTGTCCCGAGTGTGTAGGATAGTGTTGATCCTCAGTGGGCCGAAGGGCCTGTTTCCGCGCTGCATCTCTAGGACACACTAAATCTTTGGCATGTGGGAGGAAATCGGAGCACTGGGAGAAAACCCACGCGGTCACAGGGAGAACGTGCAAACTCCGTACAGGCAGCACCCGCAGTCAGGATCGAACCCAGGTCACTGGCGTAGTATGGCAGCAACTCTATCGCCGTGCTGTTGTGAATTCATAGAAACATAGACAATAGGTGCAGGAATTGGCCATTCGGCCCTTCGAGCCTGCACTGCCATTCAATATGATCATGGCTGATCATCCAACTCAGTATCCCGTACCTGCCTTCTCTCCATACCCCCTGATCCCTTTAGCCACAAGGGCCACATCTAACTCCCTCTTAAATATAGCCAATGAACTGGCCTCAACTACCTTCTGTGGCAGAGAATTCCACAGACTCACCACTCTCTGTGTGAAAAATGTTTTTCTCATCTCGGTCCTAAAAGATTTCCCCCTTATCCTTAAACTGTGACCCCTTGTCCTGGACTTCCCCAACATCGGGAACAATCTTCCTGCATCTAGCCTGTCCAACCCCTTAAGAATTCTGTAAGTCTCTATAAGATCCCCCCTCAATCTTCTAAATTCCAGCGAGTACAAGCCGAGTCTATCCAGTCTTTCTTCATAGCCTGTCCAACCCCTTCAGAATTTTTGTAAGTTTCTATAAGATCCCCCCTCAATTCACCCTATCTATTCACCCTCACTATTTATTACACACCTCTACGAGCTCACCCCCCAACCTCCTGCACCGTAAGGAATGGCCCCACAGCAGACGCGTCCACATCGCGGGCTGGAAACTGGAAGTATCCCGAGCTAATTCTGCTACCGCCATCATCTATTGCAACAAGTGGTGGCCTCCCACTCGATTGTCGCGGAAGCTTGCGTCCTTTTCGGTACGGACGATGACAGCGAGGTCAACATTTCAAACACGGAAGATGGGCACGAACGAAAAGTATAAGGGATAAAGTCCAAGCCTGCCCCACCTCTCCCTATAGCTAATGGACTCAAGCCCTGGCATCATCCTCATAAATCTTATCGCCACTCTTTCCCATTTAATGACATGTAATAAACGTCATAACAATCGTGGAAAGAATGACGTGCAGAAAGGAACTGCAGATGCTGGTTTATACCGAAGACAGACACAAAGTGGGATCTGGGAAGGGGGGGGATGGGGGGGGAGGGATGGAGAGATAGGAAGGCAAAGGTTACTTGAGGTTAGAGAAGTTAATATTCATACCCAAGATACCTATGGGTGCTGTTTGTAGAGTTTCTACATTCTCCCTGTGACCTGCGTGAGTTTTCTACGGTTTCCTGCCACATTCTAAAGACAAGGGGGCAGATTATTATCTCAATGGGGTTAGGTTAGGGGGAGGTGCAGCGAGATCTGGGCATCCTTGTACACCGGTCACTGAAAGTTGGCGTGCAGGTACAGCAGGCAGTGAAGAAAGCTAATGGAATGTTGGCCTTCATAACAAGAGGATTTCAGTACAGGAGTAAAGAGGTTCTTCTGCAGTTGTATAGGGCTCTGGTGAGACAACATCTGGAGTATTGCGTACAGTTTTGGTCTCCTAATTTAATGGAAGGACATCCTTGTGATTGAGGCAGTGCAGCGTAGGTTCACGAGATTGGTCCCTGGGATGGCGGGACTGTCATATGAGGAAAGATTGAAAAGACTAGGCTTGTATTCACTGGAGTTTAGAAGGATGAGGGGGGATCTTATAGAAACATATAAAATTATAAAAGGACTGGACAAGCTAGATGCAGGAAAAATGTTCCCAATGTTGGGCGAGTCCAGAACCAGGGGCCACAGTCTTAGAATAAAGGGGAGGTCATTTAAGACCGAGGTGAGAAAAAAAATTTTTACCCAGAGATTTGTGAATTTATGGAATTCCCTGCCACAGAGGGCAGTGGAGGCCAAATCACTGGATGGATTTAAGAGAGTTGGATAGAGCTCTAGGGGCTAGTGGAATCAAGGGATATGGGGAGAAGGCAGGCACGGGTCATTGATAGCGGATGATCAGCCATGATCACAATGAATGGCGGTGCTGGCTCGAAGGGCCGATTGGCCTCCTCCTGCACATATTTTCTATGTTTCTATGTTTCTTGTCACACTCTAAAGACGCACAGGTTTGTAGGTTAAAGGTAGACACAAAATGCTAAAGTAACTCAGCGGGTGAGGCAGCATCTCTGGAGAGAAGGAATGGGCGACGTTTCGGGTCGAGAGCCTTCTTCAAAAATCAGTCTGAAAGAAGGGTCTCGACCCGAAACGTCACCCATTTTGCCAATTTGCCAATTTTCAAAAAGAAAATATATTGTGCTCATTTTTTTGTCGCAAGCCGAGGGCGGGAGCAGCATATTTGAGGACAAATTGAAGTTTATTCAGTGACCTTTGCAATGGAAAGTAGAGAAAGATGTGCAACGTTAGCAGGCTGAAGGTCTCGACCTACAACATCAAAGGGCCCCGAGCCGAAACGTCACCTGTCCACGTTCGCCAGAGATGCTGCCTGACCCACTGAGTTACTCCAGCACTTTGTGTCTATCTTCCATACATTAACACAATTTGACGGAAGTTTTTGCATATTATTCACTTGTCTGCAACAGATACCCCATCAAGTAACTGCCAGTAAGTGCTGAAGTAACACAGTGGGTCAGGCAGCATCTATGGAGGAAAAGGATGGGTGATGTTTTGAGTCGGGGGGGGCCTTCTTCAGACTATGTCACTGTCAGGCCACCTTCTACTGCAGATGCTGGTTTAAACCAAAGATAGACACAAAACGGTAGAATAACTCAGGGTCTCGACCCGAAATGTCACCCATTCCTTCTCTCCAGAGACGCTGCCTGGCCTGCTGAGTTACTCCAGCTTTTTGTGTGTCTATCGTCTACTCTAGATGAGGAAAAACATTCTCACCCAGAGCTGTGAATCTCCAGAGCTGTGAAAGGGACTGTCATATGCTGAGAGAATGGAGCAGCTGGGCTTGTACACTCTGGAGTATAGAAGGATGAGAGGGGTTCTCATTGAAACATATAAGATTGTTAAGGGTTTGGACACGCTAGAGGCAGGAAACATATTCCCGATGTTGGGGGTGTCCAGAACCAGGGGCCACAGTTTAAGAATAAGGGGTAAGCCATTTAGAACGGAGACGAGGAAACACTTTTTCTCACAGAGAGCTGTGTGTCTGTGGAATTCTCTGCCTCGGAGGGTAGTGGAGGCCGGTTCTCTGGATGCTTTCAAGATAGGGCTCTTAAAGATAGCGGAGTCAGGGGATCTGGGGAGAAGGCACGAACGGGGTACTGATTGGGGATGATCAGCCATGATCACATTGAATGGCGGTGCTGGCTCGAAGGGCCAAATGGCCTACTCCTGCACCTATTGTCTATTGTCCACTTTCTATCAAATTCATGGATATGTTGTTTTTGTTTCATTTTTTTTAATATATTTGTAATTTGCTTGTTTTAACTGTAAGGTGTTCTTGAGTGTTCTGAAAGGCGCCCATAAGTAAAATGCATTATTATTATGAGTACGATGTTGGTAAGACCAGACACAAAATTTCTGGAGTAACTCAGCAGGTCAGGCAGCATCTGAGGAGAAAAGGGATAGATGAGGTTTCGGATCGTGCCCCTTCTTCAGACTGAAGTTAGGGGGTGGTGGGGGGGCGACAATCCCCCAGACCAGGAACAATCTGGGCCGGACTCAGTCAGGGATGTGCACCAGTAGGCCCATTGTTGGCTAGGGAAAGTATGATCTTAGCAGGGAACGTAGACACAAAAATTTGGCCTCCACTACCTTCTGTGGCAGGGAATTCCACAAATTCACAACTCTCTGGATGAAAACTTTTTTTCTCACCTCAGTCTTAAATGGCCTCCCCTTTATTCTAAGACTGTGTGGCCCCTGGTTCTGGACTCGCCCAACATTGGGAACATTTTTCCTGCATCTAGCTTGTCCAGTCCTTTTATAAATTTTATATGTTTCTATAAGAATCCATTTCAGCCTTCTAAACTACAGTGAATACAAGCCTAGTCTTACCCGCTGTTACCTCAGCACTATGTGCCGTGTTTAGTGAACCAGCATCTGCAGTTCCTCCTCCCCGCACTCAACAAAGGATGTCTGGACAAAGGTTAACGTCAGCATTTGCTTGATAGCTGATACTTGGCCCGCTAATGTCATAGAGAAGGCCATCTATAATTTATCATTTTTCCACAAAGTAGCTGATGAGACAGTTATCTGGATCGAAAGAGATAGCACAAAATTCCCTCCTACAATTGGCGTAGTCGGCAGGATACTACTCTCAACAGTGTGCCTCCTAATCGGGTATATTTAATGTTACCACCCGTAGGTAGAGTAGATCCCATATCCAAAGAATGTAAAGGTTTGAAGAAGGGTCTTGACCTGAAACGTCACTTATTCCTTCTCTCCACAGATGCTGCCAGGCCCGCTGAGTTACTCCAGCATTTTGTGTCTGTCTTTGGTTTAAACCAGCATCTGCAGTTCCTTCCTAAACTGATTGCGCTTGGTTCGCAATAACCAACCTGATCTCCCGGTGGCCCAGCACTTCAACTCCCCCTCCCATTCTGAATCCGACCTTTCTGTCCTAGGCCTCCTCCAAGGCCAGAGTGAGTCCCACCGTAAATTGGAGGAGCAGCACCTCATATTTTACTCGGGTAGTTTACACCCAGGCGGTATGAACATTGACTTCTCCAATTTCAGGTAGTCCTTGCTTTCTCCCTCTTTCCCCTCCCCTTTCCAGCTCTCCCACAGCCCACTGTCTCCGCCTCTTCCTTTCTTCTTCCCACCCACCCCCCCCCACCCCCACATCAGTCTGAAGAAGGGTCTCGACCCGAAACTTCACCTATGCCTTCGCTCCATAGATGCTGCCTCACCCGCTGAGTTTCTCCAGCATTTTTGTCTACCTTCCTAAACTGAACGTCACCCATTCCTTCTCTCCAGAGATGCTGCCTGTCCTGCTGAGTTACTCCAGCTTTGTGTGTCTATCTTTGGTTTAAACCTGCAGTTCCTTCCTACAGATCGCGTATTATTGTTCGGCGACCGTAAGTTGTAGTATCTAAAGAACCAAGTGGAGGAGGAGAAATTCGCTCCTACAGTGCAGCTCTATCACTCTATGAGTGACGAATGGCAAGTGAGGGTTTGTCTTATTGCCTTCTTGAAACATATAAGATTATTAAGGGTTTGGACATGCTAGAGGCAGGAAACATGTTCCTGATGTTGGGGGAGTCCAGAACCAGGGGCCACACAGTTTAAGAATAAGGGGTAAGCCATTTAGAACAGAGACGAGGAAAAGCCTTTTCACCCAGAGAGTTGTGAATCTGTGGAATTCTCTGCAGTGGAGCCCAATTCTCTGGATGCTTTCAAGCGAGTTAGATAGAGCTCGGAATCGAGGGATATGGGGAGAAAGCAGGAACGGGGTACTGATTTGGGATGATCAGCCATGATCATATTGAATGGCGGTGCTGACTCAAAGGGCTGAATGGCCTACTGCTGCACCTATTGTCTATTGTCTTTTGGCCAGTGGAGTCAAAAGCCCGGGGATCGGGGTGCGTGGGTTTTTTTGGCACCCACCTGGAGAGATGTGATGAGGGCAGGTTAGAATTGTGCAGAGAACAACTAGCAAGTCGAAAGGCACAAGGCTCCAGATGACAACCAGGCACAGTATCGAGAAGTAGAGGGATACCTGGACCCATATCTGGGGAAGGATGTGCTGGCATCAGAGAGAGTGAGAGGGGAACTTTTTTTAATAGGGACTTTTTCACACCGAGGGTGGTGGATATATGGAACTAGCTGACGGAGGAGGCAGATATTATGAACAGCACGTGAAAATGTGTAGGTTAATTGCCTTCTGTAAATTGTAAATGGTGCCTAGTGTGTAGGATAGCGCTGGTGTACAGGGGGAACGCTGGTCATCGCGGACTCGGTGGGCCGAAGGGCCTGTTTATACGCTGCAGCCTAAAGTCTAATTATAGCAATTCTTATTACCAAAGCCAATTAAGCAACAAACCTACACGTCTTTTGGAGTGTGGGAGGAAGCCTGAGCACCCGGAGGAAACCCTCACGGTCACAAAAACACGGTACAGACAGCACCCGTAGTCAGGATCGAACCCGGGTCTCTGGCGCTGCGAAGCAGTAACTCTACCGCCTGTGGTACAATATCTGACCTCGAATCACGATCTCATCAGCATCCTCCTACGCACTCACGCATCACCCAAACAGCCACTGTTCATTCTTCAACTTGTAGTGTCAGCCAAAGGACCATTACTAACCAAAGGACCATTGTCAACAGGGCTGACTCAGGGCTTGCTCAGCATCTATTCCCTGCTAATCCAAGCCCAAAACAGCAAACTTGCAAAGCTGGAAGATAAGTGTCGGAAGGAACTGCAGATGCTGGTTTACACCGAAGATAGACACAAAATGCTGGAGTAAGCCCAGCCGCTGCATTCTCTCAGCATATGACAGTCCCGCCATCCCGGGAACTAACCTCGTAAACCTTCGCTGCGCTCCCTCAATAGCAAGAATGTCCTTCCTCAAATTTGGAGACCAAAACTGCACACAATACTCACTAGAGCCCTGTACAGCTGCAGAAGGATCTCTTTGCTCCTACACCCAACTCCTCTTGTTATGAAGGCCAACATGCCATTCGCTTTCTTCACTGCCTGCTGTACCTGCACGCTTACTTTAAATCGAAGATAAGACACAAAGTGCTGGAGTAACTCAGCGGAACGGGCAGCATCTCTGGATAGAAGGAATAGGTGACGTTTCAGGATTGAGACTCTTCTTCAGACGGAGCTCTGCTCATCAGTCTGAAGAAGGATCTCGATCCGAAACATCACCCATTCCTTCTATCCAGAGATGCTGCCTGACCCGCTGAGTTACTCCAGCATTTTTTGTGTCTAAGCTGGAAGATAAGACGTATAAGATGTTGGTGAGGCCACATTTAGAGTATTGGGTTCAGTTCTTGGCACCGTGTTACAGGAAAGATGTTGTCAAGCTGGAAAGGGCGCAGAGAAGATTTACCAGGATGTTGCCAGGACTCGAGGGGCCTGAGCTACAGGGAGAGTCCCTGTCCAGAGTAGGGAAATCGATCGAGGACCAGAGGACATTGGTTTAAGGGGGGGGGGGAGGGGAAGATAGATTTAATTAGTTTTTTTTTACACAAAGGGTGGTGGGTGTATGGAATGAGCTGCCAGAGGAAATAGTTGAGGCAGTTATTATTGCAACGTTTAAGAAACATCTAGATAGGTTCAGAGGGATATGGGCCAAACGCAGGGACTAGTGTAGATGAGGCAAGTTGGCCAGTATGGGCAAGTTAGACCGAATGGCCTGATTCAACGCTGTGAGAGTCTGTGACTCTATAAGTGGGCAAAGTCGAAATGCGGTTTCACGACACTGCGATTTGAAGAACATTCGTTCCAGTTATATTTGACTGAATAAATACACCAGGCTTTCATCGGTAGTGCTAAAACTTCAAGAATCCCACAAAAACCCTCTCCATTCACTCATGTCCATGGAGACGGGTCTGCTGTCTAAATCCATCTGAGAAAGGGGGAGAGGGGGAGTCGGGGAGTGGGGGGTGGGGGAGAGAGGAAGGGGGGGGGAATGGGAGTAGGGGGAGTGGGAGGGAGAGAGGGAGGAGAGAGAGAGAGAGAGAGAGAGAGAGAGAGAGAGAGAGAGAGAGAGAGAGAGAGAGAGAGAGAGAGAGAGAGAGAGAGAGAGAGAGAGAGAGAGAGAGAGAGAGAGAAAGAGAGAGAGAGAGAGAGAGGGAGGGAGGGGGAGGGGGAGGGAGGGGGGGAGGGAGGGAGGGAGGGAGAGATATCTCTGGCTCTTCAAGGCAGCTCTGCCACATGCACCACAGTGCCACCCTATAAAGTTGTTCGGCACTAAATACCAGTCATAAAATTAGAGTCTTAGAGTGGAAACAGGCCCTTTGGCACACCAGCGCACACTGACCAACATGTCCCATCTTCACTAGTACCACCAGCCTGCGTTTGGCCCATATTCCTCTCAACCTGTCCTATCCATGTACCTATCTAAACGCTTTTTGAAACAATGCGAAAGTACCTGCCTCTACCTTCCCCGGCAGCTCGTTCCATACACCCTCCACCCTTTGTGTGCAAAAGTTTTCGCTCGGGCTCCCATTAAATCTCCCCCACCCCCCCCCCCCCACCTTAACACAAAGTGCTGGAGTAACTCAGCGGGTGAGGCAACATTCCACGTTCTCCAGAGATGCCGCTTGAGTCACTCCAGCTCTTTATCTACTTTAGTCTAAACAAGTATCTGCGGCTCTTTGTTTTGTAATAGATACCAGATACTAGGCTCACCCCCCGAAAAAATTTGGAGGAGTTTCCCTTTGCGTAACTTGGCTGAGAGGAGCACGAGATTTGGGTCAAGGCAGGTCTTCCTGAGGCTCTGGATGAAAACGTCATTGAGAGCAGTGATTTTAACTGGTAGACAAAAATGCTGGAGAAACTCAGCGGGTGAGGCAGCATCTATGGAGCGAAGGAAATAGGCGACGTTTCGGGTCGAGACCCTTCTTCAGACCAAAGATCTAAGATAGACCACTCCTGCTAAATGCAATGGGCTGACATGTAGTACGCAACAGAGCGGAACGTGGGCCTTTTTTTCATCCATTTCAGTAACCCGACCCGACTCGCAGTGTAATCAACGTTGCGGGGGAACAGTTTGTGTTAATTATAATTCTGAAAATGAGAAGATATTTCCCAGATAACTTTTATTTTTTCGAGGATGTTTCCGTAACCGGCTTCCGTCTCCGCGCTAGTATCTTTGCTCCGCTACGGGATCTTTGGTGCGGAGACGGAAGCCGGTTACGGAAATGGGGGCGGAAAATTACCCCATGAATCTGCCCATGACCGTACTACGTCTTTTTCGTCGAGTGGACTATCTTGCTCGCTGTAGGATCTTTGCTTCAGACTGATGTGAGGGTGGGGGGGGGGGGGGGGGGGGGGGGGGGGGTGACGGAAAGAAGAAAGGAAGAGGCGGAGACAGTGGGCTGAGGGAGAGCTGGGAAGGCGACGAGAAAGCAGGGACTACCTGAAATTGGAGAGGTCAATGTTCATACCGCCAGGGTGTAAACTACCGAAGCGAATTATGAGGTGCTGCTGCTCCAATTTGCGGCGGGCCTCACTCTGGCCATGGAAGAGACTTTTACGGAGTTAAAGTGATTTTAACTGAGTAATCCAGGATTAACTAGGTTCAAACCACATCTGGCTTGTCCACCAACTAGCTTTGTCTTTGCCTCTCCCAACACAACTGTGAGGTTTAGTTTAGTTCAGAGACACACCGTGCAAACAGGCCCTTCGGCCCACCACACCGACAATCGATCCCCGCACACTAATGCTGTCCTACACACACAAGGGAAAATTTACATTTGTACCAAATTAATTAACCTACAAATCTGCACGTCTTTGGAGTGCGGGAGGAAACCGGAGGTCTCGGGGAAAGTCCTCGCAGGTCACGGGGAGAACGTACAAACTCCATATGGACAAGCACCCTTAGTCAGGATCGAACCCTGGTCTCTGGCGTTGTAAGGTCCTGCTTTGTCGGCCAGCAACTTTAGGGTAATAGCCATGTCCCACGGTACGAGTTCATTTCAAGAGCTCTCCCGAGTTAAAAAAAAAATCAAACTCGTGGTAAGCACGGAGAATGAACGTAGCGGGGACGTCTCTTAGCGCTAACGGCAGGTACTCGGGAAGATTCGCTAATGGCAGGTAAGCACGGGAAGACCCGTGAAGATTTTTCAACGTGTTGAAAAAATGTCCACAAGAGCCCCGAGTACTGACGAGCGGCCATTACCGTAAATCTCCGAGTACGAATCAGGGCAAACTCGGGAGAGCTCTTGGAATGTACTCGCACCATGGGACAGGGCTTTAACTTTTAGTGCTAACCATCACACCAGACAGCTCGAACCTTTCGTCAACCAGTGCCGAGTCGCAGCGCTGGAGACCTGACCTCGGCTGCTGACTGTGTGGCCAGGTGGGTTATAACCGCGCGCGTCCCGGTTTCATCCCACGTCCCAAAGAATGCGGGTGGTTAGGTTACATCAACCCTCTGTAAATTGTTTCCAGTGATAGGATCTGAGTGGATGAGGAAGTTGGGAGAATAAAATGTCAGATTAGTGTAGATGAGTTGTTGTTTAGTCAGCTCAGACTGCGTGGGCTGAAGGGCCTGTTTCTGTGGTGTATGACTAACTCAAACATCCCTACCTCGCACCACCCAAAGGTGATTAGTGAGGAATGCTTCAGACAAGTTCATAAGTTATAGGAACAGAATTAGGCCATTTGCCCATCAAGTCTACTCCGCCATTCAATCACAGCTGATCTATCACCCCCCTCAGTTTTGGTCCCCTAATTTGAGGAAGGGCATTCTTGATATTGAGGGAGTGCAGCGTAGGTTCACCAGGTTAATTCCTGGGATGGCGGGACTGTCATATGGTGAGAGAATGGAGTGGCTCCAGCTTGGACACTCTGGAGTTTAGAAGGATGAGAGGAGATCTCAGTGAAACGTATAAGATTGGCTTGGACACACTAGAGGCAGGAAACATGTTCCCAATGTTGGGGGAAGTCCAGAACCAGGGGCCACAGTTTAAGAATAAGGAGTAAGCCATTTAGAACGGAGACGAGGAAACACTTTTTCTCACAGAGAGTGGTGAGACTGTGGAATTCTTGACCTCAGAGGGCGGGGGAGGCCGATTCTCTGGATACTTCAGGGTTGCCTATTTCGTTCACGTCATAGATGCTGCTGCACCCGCTGAGTTTCTCCAGCACTTTTGTCTACCAGATGAGACTTGTGTCGATTGGTGTAGGCAAGTTGGGCCAAATGGGATCAACCCCATTCCTCATAACCCCTGACACCCGCACTAATCAATAATCTATCAAATCTCTGCCTTAAAAATATCCACTGACTTGTGGCCTCCACAGCCGTCTGTGGCAAAGAATTCCACAGATTCACCACCCTCTGAATAAAGAAATAAAGGACACAAAGTGCTGGAGTAACTCAGCCGGTCAGGCGGCATCTGTGGAGAACGTTGCGAGGTGACATCTCGGTTCATTAGTTCATGTTATAGGGTGCAGAATTAGGCCATTCGGCCCATCATGCCTATTCTGCCATTCAATCGTGGCTGATCTATCTTTTCCTCTCAACCCCATTCTCCTGTCTTCTCTGCATAACCCTCAACCCATGAGCGTTGCAATGACTAGGGCAACAGAGGGCAGTGGCTACTAACAAACTGGAAAGGGTAGGCAGAAGAATTACGAGGATGTCGCCAAGACACAAGGGGTCTGAGCTGCAAGGAGAGGTTGAGCAGGCTGGGACTCTATTCCTTGGAGCGCAGGAGGATGAGGGGGTTGACTGAATCCACTATTTTTAAAAGCCCTATCTAGCTCTCTCTTGAAAGCATCCAGACAACCGGCCTCCACCGCCCTCTGAGGCAGAGAATTCCACAGACTCACCACTCTCTGTGTTTCCTCGTCTCCGTTCTAAATGGCATACCCTGATTCTTAAACTGTGTGTGGCCCCTGGTTCTGGACTCCCCCAACATCGGGAACATGTTTCCTGCTTCTAGTGTGTCCAAGTCCTTAACAATCTCGGAGGTGGTAGTTGAGGCAGGGACTATCCCAACGTTTACCCAACGTTTCCAGAACCAGGGTTTGTCCCAACGTTTCCAGAACCAGGGGCCACAGTTTAAGAATAAGAGGTAAGCCATTTAGAACGGAGACAAGGAAACACTTTTTCTCACAGAGAGTGGTGAGTCTGTGGAATTCTCTGCCTCAGAGGGCGGTGGAGGCCGGTTCTCTGGATGCTTTCAAAAGAGAGCTAGATAGGGCTCTTAAAAATAGCGGAGTCAGGGGATATGGGGAGAAGGCAGGAACGGAGTACTGATTGGAGATGATCCGCCATGATCACATTGAATGGCGGTGCTGGCTCGAAGGGCTAAATGGCCTCCTCCTGCACCTATTGTCTATTATATATATTATTTATGATGTTGGTTATTATGTTTGCCTAATGAACTTTAGGATTATGAAAGAGAGAGAGACAGAGATTAATAAAGATATGTAATCATTTTTATGTAGGGGTTCCCCGAGATGAAAATTATTTCAAGGGTTCCACAAAGGTTGAGAAACGCTGCACTGAATAAAGAAATTCTTCCTCTTTACTCCTGCACTTATTGCCTATTGTTTAAGAAAGAGTTAGACAGGTACATGGTTAGGACAGGTGTTGAGGGATACGGGCCAGGTTTGTGGGACATGTTGGCCGGTGTGGGCAAATTGGGCCTGTTTCCACGCCGCATCGCCCAATGACTCTAAAGCCGCGGGGAACGCCGATGGCGTCTCACCTCGTCCTGCTGCCGCTCCACCTTGGGGTTGCTGGCTGTCCTCTTGAGGTTGCTGCCCAGGCTGATGCTGGCCGTGGCGTCCGACTTGGACCGCTGGTGCGTCCGCTTGGAGGGCGACTGGCCCGTGTCGCCGGCCGGGCTGACCGCCGGCGCCTCCTTGCGCCGGTGCGCCGGCTTCAGCTCGTCGGAGAGGATGAGCTTGCGCAGCTTGGTGCCGCGGGAGTGCCGCTGGGCGGAGATGTGCATGTCGGAGGAGTAGGCGCCCAGGAGCCAGGCGCACTGCAGGGAGAAGTTGATGCTCTGCCGGCAGCGGTGCACCACGTAGGGCTTGATGGCGTCGCCCACGTCCTCGTCCATGTGGATGTACATGTTCAGCAGCTGCGGCAGGTAGAAGTCCACCTCCTCGTGGCGGAAGCTGAAGAGCCGGTTTCCGATGTAGGCCTGCACGCCGGGCTCCTTGGAGTTGTACAGGTACGAGATGGCCATGGAGATGTCGAAGAGCTTGGACTCGAAGAGCCGCAGCAGCCACGACTGCTTGGCCGAGTTGTACCGCTGCCGCCTCCGGGCGCTCTTCACCGTGTTGCCCAGCGGCGGCGGTGGCGGCTCCTCCTCCTCCGCTCTGGCTGCGCACCGCTCGGCGTCGCTGGCCACGCCGTTGGGCACGGTCCCCGCCCCCCCGTCCTCCACGTCCTCCGTCGAAGACCCCCGCAGCATCTTGACCTTCTCCAGCACCTCCTGGCACGCCCGCTTGGCCACCTCCGAGTCGATCAGGGTCTCCCCTACGCCTTCCTTGATGACGCCCAGAGAGCTGCCGCCCAGTGTCTCGCTGTCCTCGGCGCTGGCGCACGGGTGTTGATCGGCCTGCTCAGCCTCCCCTTCCGACTCCTCCATGGCGACACTCCTCGTACCTGCCACACCAGGGTCACAAGAACATCCGTCAACTTTTTTTTGTCCAGAAGCTTAAGACTACAGTTTCTACAGCACAGCATATCCCAGAGTACAAAAGGACACAGAGTGCTGGAGTAACTCAGCGGGTCAGTCTGAAGAAGGGTCTCGACACAAAACCTCACCTATTCCTTTTCTCCAGAGAAGCTGTTTGACCTGGCCTGCTGAGTCACTCCAGCTTTTTGTGTCTATCTTTGTGTCATTTAAGACTGAGGTGAGAAAAAACGTTTTCACCCAGAGAGTTGTGAATTTATGGAATTCCTTGCCACAGAGGGCAGTGGAGGTCAAATCACTGGATGGATTTAAGAGAGAGTTAGATAGAGCTCTAGGGGCTAGTTGAGTGAAGGGATATGGGGAGAAGGCAGGCACGGGTTATTGATAGGGGACGATCAGCCACGATCGCAACGAATGGCTTAGCTGTCTTGAAGGGCCGAATGGCCTCCTCCTGCACCTATTTGCTATGTTTCTATGTCAGGCAGCATCTCTGGAGAACGTGGATAGGTGACGTTTTGGGTCGGAATTGAAGACAGGTCCCAACCCAAAACGTCACCTACCCATGTTCTCCAGTGATGCTGCCTCCAGCAAGGCCCCCAGCAAAATCAAGGACGAGTCTTACCCCGGTCGCTCCCTCTTCTCCCCTCTCCCATCAGGCAAGAAGTGCGGAAGGATGAAAACACACACCTCCAGATTCAGGGACAGTTTCTTCCCAGCTGTTATCTGTCAACGGAACCATCCTCTCACCAACTAGAGAGTATTCCTGACCGCTCATCAATCCAATTGGAGGTTCTCGAACTATCTTTCATCGGACTTTATTTTGCACTAAATTTTATCTTCTTCATCTGAACAGTATCTGCGGACGGTTAGATTGTAATCAAGTACAGTCTTTCCACTGACTAGATGGCATGCAATATTATAGTAATAATGATAATAAACTAAACCGTATAACTAATCCGAAGATAGACACAAAGTGCTGAGGTAACTCACGGGTCAGGCACCTTCACTGGAGATAAAGGTTGGGTGACATTTCGGGTCGGGACCCTTCCTCAGACTGATTAACCCGATGAGTTACTCCAGCAATCCATCTCTGCAGTCAAACCTTGGGATGCCTGCCCAGTTTATTCTCTCATTACGTGGCAAGATGCCAAATTCTTTATTTAGCGATTGCCGGAGAGGTGCTTTGAAACAAGTTACAATAACTAACCTACAACACAAATGCAGATTGCTGATCTCACAACTGCCTTTTCCCACCATTTAGGCCAGAAATCTAGAAAGCAGCTTGCGGAACCAGCACCTGTTATGAATTCACTGAGATGCATTCAGCTGCCTTGGTCAGCCATCGCAGAGCAGAAGGATTAACAAATGGATTATGGCTATAATGAATGAGAGCAGGCCATGGCTTGAATGCAATGCAAATCAAATCTTTCAGTATGAATAGAAGATTACCTCCCAGCGTCAAGACTTTGTCGAATTAGTATTCATACCATCTAGGCCAGGGGTGGGGAACCTGCATGTGGCATTCAAGGCCATTAAGTGCGGCCTTTTAAATGAATCCAATATTTGTAGAACAAATCCTTTTATTTTTATTATATGTTTTTGTTCGTCTTTTATTATTTTAATTTTAATCTTAAAATGAACGTATTTAAAATATCAAAGAGTAAAAGAAGATTCAACTAAATAATCCTCCCCGACTGACGGCCACAATTAAAACATTAGTGAGGCCTATTTTAACAAAATAATGTACATTTTGAAGTGTATCTGGTTGAACTTTCTCGAATGCGGCCTTATTAGTTTACAGCTAACTTGATGCGGCATTCCGACATGAAAAGGTTCCCCACCCCTGATCTAGGCGGAGATCTTAACTTTATTGAGTAATGTTCGCAGCAGTTTGGAAACAAGATATTGGGCAATCCTCTTCATAACAAGAGGATTTCAGTACAGGAGTAAAGAGGTTCTTCTGCAGTTGTATAGGGCTCTGGTGAGACCACATCTGGAGTATTGTGTCCAGTTTTGGTCTCCGAATTTGAGGAAGGACATCCCTGTGATTGAGGCAGTGCAGCGTAGGTTCACGAGATTGATCCCTGGGATGGCGGGACTGTCATATGAGGAAAGATTGAAAAGACTAGGCTTGTATTCACTGGAGTTTAGAAGGATGAGGGGAAATCGTATAGAAACATAAATTATAAAAAGGACTGGACAGGCTAGGTGCAGGAAAAATGTTCCCAATGTTGGGCGAGTCCAGAACCAGGGGCCACACAGTCGCAGAATAAAGGGGAGGTCATTTAAGACTGAGGTGAGAAAAAACGTTTTCACCCAGAGGGTTGTGAATTTATGGAATTCCCTGCCACAGAGGGCAAAGGAGGCCAAGTCACTGGATGGATTTAAGAGAGAATTAGATAGAGCTCTAGGGGCTAGTGGAGTCAAGGGATATGGGGAGAAGGCAGGCACGGTTTATTGATAGCGGACGATCAGCCATGATCACAATGAATGGCGGTGCTGGCTCGAAGGGCCGAATGGCCTCCTCCTGCGCCTGTTTTCTATGTTTCTATGAAATGGAATTGTGAGAAACACCTTTCAAGCTTACACAACACAAGGGCGGCACGGTGTCGCAGCGGTAGAGTCGCTGTCTCACAGCGCCAGAGACCCCGGTTCGATCCTGACTACATGTGCTGTCCGCACGGAGTTTGGACATTTTCCCTGCGACCGCGCGGGTTTTCTCCAGTTTCCTCCCACGCTCCAAAGACGTACAGGTTTGTAGGTTAATCAGCTTGGGGAGAAATTGTAAATTATCTTCAAGAAGGAACTGCAGATGCTGGAAAATTGAAGGTAGACAAAAGTGCTGGAGAAACTCAGCAGGTGCGGCAGCATCTATGGAGCGAAGGAAAAAGGCAACGTTTCGGGCCGAAACAATTGTAAATTGCCCCCAGTGTGTAGGATAGTCCAGTGCTACAGAGTCATTGCGTGATACAGCGAGGAAACTGGCCCTTCAGCCCAACTTGCCCACACCACCCAACATGTCCCAGCTACGCTGGTCCCAGCTGCCCGCGTTTGGCCCATATCCCTCCAAACCTGTCCTATCCATGTACATGTTTAACTGTTTCGTAAACTTTGGGAAAGTCCCAGCCTCAACTACCTCCTCTGGCAGCTCGTTCCATACACCCACCACCCTCTGTGTGGAAAGGTTACTCCTCAGATTCCTATTAAATCTTTTCCCCTTCACCATAAACCTATGTCCTCGATTCATCTGAAGAAGGGTTTCGGCCCGAAGCGTTGCCTATTTCCTTCGCTCCATAGATGCTGCCTCACCCGCTGAGTTTCTCCAGCATTTTTGTCTATCCTCGATTCATCTCAGCCTCTGAGGCAGGTCCTGTGGATGCTTTCAAGGGAGAGCTAAATAGGCCTCTTAAAAATAGCGGAGTCAGGGGATAGGGGGAGAAGGCAGGAACGGGGTACTGATTGGGGATGATCAGCCATGATCATATTAAATAGCGGTGCTGGCTCGAAGGGCCGAATGGCCTACTCCTGCACCGATTGTCTATTATCTACTCTGGGGAAGAGCCTCTGTGCATCTACCATCTTTCATTTTATACACTTCTATTAAGATCGTATTGCTGCGCCAGTGATGCAGATCTATAATGGGCCTCAGTGATGCACAGTGACATCAGCTTGTGCCAATTCTCTACACTGTAACTAATCTGCTTCCAGTCCCAGCCAGATCACATGGTGACAATCCCACACTAATTGCATTGCACCTCAATGTCATACATTTCAATCAGTTCCACCCCTGCACAATCCATCTCCTAAGGATTAAAATAATGCCTTCAACCCAGAGCGACTCGAGATCTAATCACTACTGTCTACCTGTTTAAGAAGGAACTGCAGATGCTGGAAAATCAAAGGTAGAAAAAAATGCTGGAGAAACTCAGTGGGTGAGGCAGCATCTATGGAGAGAAGGAATAGGTGATGTTTCGGGTCGAGACCCTTCTTCAGAATGTCTACCTCATTAGAGACCCTTGGACTATCTTTGATCAGACTTTACTGGACTTTATCTTGCACTAAACGTTATTCACGTCATAGAGTGATACAGTGTGGAAACAGGCCCTTCAGCCCGACTTGCACACATCGACCAACATGTCCCAGCTATACTGGACCCACCTGCCCGCGTTTGTACCTGTCTAACTGTTTCTTAAACGTCGGGATAGTACCTGCCTCGATCACCTCCTCTGGCAGCTCGTTCCATACACCCAGCACCTTTTGTATGAAAACATTACCCCTCAGATTCCTATTACACTAGAGGCAGGATATTGGGGGAGTCCACCTCCAGTTTAAATTCCATTTGGAATATTTTGGAGGACCAAGAAACCAAATACCAAGGGGCCACCGTTTAAGAATAAGGGGTTGGCCATTTAGAACGGAGATGAGGAAAAACCTTTATTTAACCCAGAGTTGTGAATCTGTGGAATTCTCAGCCTCAGGAGGCAGTGGAGGCCAATTCTCTGGATGCTATCAAGAGAGAGCTAGATAGGGCTCTTAAAGATAGCGGAGTCAGGGGATATGGGGAGAAGGCAGGAACGGGGTACTGATTGGGGATGATCAGCCATGATCACATTGAATGGTGGTGCTGGCTCGAAGGGCCAAATGAGCTACTCCTGCACCTATTGTCTATTGTCATTGATCTTATTTCTCCAGAGATACTGCCTGACCCGCTCAGTTACTCCAGCACTTTGTCTATAAACCTAAACATATCTGTTTATTAGTGGCAAGTGTACCGAGACGCAGCAAAAAGCTTCTGGTTGCTTGCAATCTAAATCAGATAATGTTATCCATTAATACATTCATGCTGTACACAAGTGCAACAGGAAGAGCAAAGAGTAAAATACCATAGTGCAGGATATGGTGTTACAGTGTTATAGCCTTGGAGAAAAAGTCTAATGTCCGCACTGACACGGCACCATTAATGATCCACCGGCAATAAAAGTGGATTTGTGTTGTAATCCTGACCCGATTCCTGGTCCGAGAACACTGATGCAATCATTAAGAAATCAGCGCCTCTACTTCCTGAGAAGATTACGGAGAGTCGGTTTGTCAAGGAGGACTCTCTCTAACTTCTACAGGTGCACAGTGAAGAGCATGCTGCCCGGTTGCATCGTGGCTTGGTTCAGCAAATTGAGCGCCCTGGAGAGGGAAAGACTACAAAAAGTAGTAAACACTGCCCAGTCCATCATCGGCTCTGACCTCCCTTCTATCGAGGGGATCTACCGCAGTCGCTGCCTCAAAAAGGCCGGCAGCATCATCAAGGACCCACACCATCCTGGCCACACACTCATCTCCCCGCTGCCTTCAGGTAGAAGGTACAGGAGCCTGAAGACTGCAACGACCAGGTTCAGGAATAGCTACTTCCCCACAGCCATCAGGCTATTAAACCTGGCTCGGACAAAACTCTGAACATTAATACCCCTTTATCTGTTATTTGCACTTTATCAGTTTATTTATTCATGTGTGTATTTACGTATTTAATGGTGTATGGACACACTGATCTGTTTTGTAGTCAATGCCTACTATGTTCTGTTGTGCTGATGCAAAGCAAGAATTTCATTGTCCTGTCAGGCACAATAAATTCTCTTGACTTGACTTGAGTTACTCCAGCACTTTGTGTCTTTAGACTTTAGGAATACAGCGTGGAAACAGGCCCTTTGGCCCACCGAGTCCGCGCCGACCGGCGATCGCCCCGCACACTAGCACTCGTGGGCCCCCCTCGGTCATGACTGACCATTGGTGATGCATCCTAGTTGTTGGCTGCCTGCTCCAAACCTCAGCTAGAGCAACGTCGCTTGTGGCTGAGGAGGCCAATGCGGGTGTGACAGTCTCTGGGGCAAAGGTCATATGTGTGTGGTCTCTGGCTTGTTGAAGTTGCCACGCTCCTTTCTGCGCGTCCGCTTGTCTGTCGCTGCGTTCGAGTTTCTCTCCTCCTCCTCACCCCCTCCCCCCCCCCCGTTTTGAGATGTTGGTTCAGGGTACCTCTCCACCTCGTGCGGTCAGCTGCAAGGCTCTCCCAGGACTCCACATACATGGGTGTATGCAACGAGCTGCCAGAGGAGGTAGTTGAGGCAGGTATTATCACAATGTTTAAAATACATTTAGACAGGTATACATGGATAGGAAAAGCTTCCGAGGGCTATGGGCTAAATGTAGATGGGACAAGTTGGCCGGCGTGGACTCAGCGGGCCGAAGGGCCTGTTTCCATGCCGTGTCTTTTCATCAAATAAAAAGACACATCAGCGCAGCACACAATTTGCTTGCGTTATTGCAGCATACGCAATGGAAGCTCGAAAAGCCACATCTGTCGAGAAGGAAACAGACTCCACTCTTGCACAACTGCTTTGCCAATCCCTTCCTCTTTCCGCTAGTTAGGGTTGAGCAGCAAATCAGCGCGGTGGCTCAGCGGTAGAGTTGCTGCCTCACAGCGCCGGAGACCCGGGTTCAATCTTGGCTGCGAGTGATTATCTGGACGGGGATTGTACGTTCTCCCCATGTCCTGCGTGGGTTTTCTCCGGGAGCTCCGGTTTCCTCCCACACTCCAAAGACGTGCAGGTCTGTAGGTTAATTGGCTTGGTATAATCGCAAATTGTCCCTAGTGTGTGTAGGATAGTGTCAGTGCACAGGGATCTGGCCGGCCGAAGGGCCTATTTCCACACTGTACATCTAAACTAAACAGAAGACCATTCAGCCGGTACATGTGTGCTAAGCCAATCCATCTACACCAACTGCATTTCAACTCCAAATGCCCTGGATATCAGGAAATACCCATCAATCTCATTTGGTAAAATGGGATGGGTAATTCAATGATTCAATTATACTGGACCTACACAATCTCACGGTTGCCAAACAATTTAATTCTCCTTCCCATTCCCACACTGACCTTTCTGTCCTGGGCCTCCTCCATTGTTGAGTGAGGCTAATCGCAAATTGGAGGAACAGTACCTCATATTTTGCTTGGGCAGCTTACACCCCAGCACATTTAGCTATGTCCAGTGAAATGCTTTGTTTTGCATACAACCCAGTAAAATCATGCAGCAGACCTCACCGAGGCAGTACGCAAGAGTCAGCATGTTTCTGGTGCCGATAAAGTTACAAGAAGGTAAATGGAGTTTTAGCTTCTGCTCGCAGCGACGAACCAGGCCTGCCATCGCACGTAGCCCACGCTCAAGAAAGTGCAGATGATAAATTCTTGAGCAAAGAAAACAACAAAACTGCTGGAGGAATTCAGCAGGACAGTACCATGGTATCTGGGGCGGGAAATGGACTGATAGACAATAGGTGCAGGAGTAGGCCAATTGGCCCTTCGAGCCAGCACCGCCATTCAATGTGATCATGGCTGATCATCCCCAATCAGTACCCCTTTCCTGCCTTCTCCCCATATCAGCAATTTTTAAGAGTCCTATCTAGCTCTCTTGAACGCATCCAGAGAACCTGCCTCGACCGCCCTCTGAGGCAGAGAATTCCACAGACTCACCACTCTCTGTGAGAAAAAGTATTTCCTCGTCTCCGTTCTAAATGGCTTACTCCTTATTCTTAAATTGTGGCCCCTGGTTCTGGACTCCCCGAACATCAGGAACATGTTTCCTGCCTCTAGCGTGTCCAAGCCCTTAACAATCTTATATGTTTCAATGAGATTCACTCTCATCCTTCTAAATTCCAGAGTGTACACGCCCAGCTGCTCCATTCTCTCAGCATATGACAGTCCTGTCATCCCGGAAATTAACCTGGTGGCCTATTCCAGAATAGCCTATTCCTGCACCTATTGTCTATTGACTGCAGTCAGAAGAGGGGTCTCCACCCAAAAAACATCACCCATCCTTTCTCTCCAGCGAAGCTGCCTGACCCGCTGAGTCACTCTAACACTTTGTCTATCTTTAGCATAAACGAGCATCTGCAGTTCTTGGTTTCGACACTTGTTCAAAGTAGGCATACAGTAAGGCGATTTCGCAGTGGAGCAGTAAAATGGAGATACCAGAAGCCACGGGTGCTGGAATCGTGAGCTAAAAAAAAACAAAAGTGTGAGCTGGAGGAACCTGGATACAGAAGGAACGGCAGACGCTGGAATCTCGAGCTAAAAACAAAGCGCGGGAGGAACTCAACGGGTCAGGCAGCACCTGTGGAGGGAGTTTTCCCTCACTGTTGGGTAAAAAAATATCCAGAGGATTTTAATTCTGAAATTTAAAGCACAGGAACAGTGGCATGGGCATAGCCTGAAGACAGAACTTTGCGTCCTCCAAGTTTTTGCAAAGATCAACTTCGTCCCTGCATGTACAATTGCAGAGCTCTCAGTGCAGATGAACAAAGGAGGCTTTAATGCATTGGGGATTTATCAAGACTTTATGCACAATGCACCCGTTACTGGTGGCAACACCCACAGGTTGTATGATGGCCATTATGCTTCAGAGTACCAATTGTTAGTCTCAATACACACTGGACGTTCAGTAAAGAAGATAATAGCACAATGTAGTGTTGCCAACCAGCTGCCGTTGCCCGGGTTGACTTACCACAGGGGGTTTAAAAAACAATCAGCCTGGGGATCCTTTAGATTAGTGATGCAGCTTGGAAACAGGACCTTCGGCCCAACGAGTCCGTGCTGACCAGCAATCACCCATTCACATTAGTTCTATCCCACACATTAGGGATATGAGGTTTAAGAAGGAACTGCAGATGCTGGTACAATCGAAGGTAGACAAAAATCACTCAGCGGGTGAGGCAGCATCTATGGAGCGAAGGAATGGGTGACGTTTCGGGTCCAGACCCTACTTCAGACTGATGAGGAGATGGTTTTTTTGGGGGGGGGGGGGGGGGGGGAAGAAGAAGAAAGGAAGAGGCGGAGACGATGGGCTGTGGGAGAGCTGGGAAGGGGAGCGGAAAGAGGGAGAAAGCAAGGACTACCTGAAATTGGAGGTCAATGTTCATATTTTTCGGAGAGAGGGTTATGAGATTAGTTCAACAAGATACAGTGCTAAAGCAGGCCCCTCAGCCAACCGAGTCCGCACCAACCTGTTCACACAAGGGACAATTTACAGAAGCCAATTCACCCACAAACCTGCACGTCTTTGGGATGTGGGAGGAAACCACAACTACCCCTTATTGACATATTAACTTGTTTACGTCTATTATTGTCACTTGCACAAAGGTACAGTGAAAAGCTTTGCTATCCAAACAAATCTGATACCGTACATGAATATACAAACAAGCCAATCTCAAGTACAATAGTTATTCTAAAGGAGGAGGATACCGATTGCAGAATATATTTCTCAGCATTGGGGAAGGGGAGAATCAGATGGTATCTTAGCTTATGGAGGGACCATTCAGAAGCAGGAAAACAGAGGAAAACAAGCTGTTCCTGAGCCTGGAGGTGCACTGGCAAGCTTCTTCAGACTTTTGACACCAGAGATACAGCACGGAAGCAGGCCCTTCGGCCCACTGAGTCCACGCCGACCAGCGATCACCTGGTACACTGGCACCATCCTACACACATGGGATAATTTTGCAACTTACCAGAGCCAACTAACCGACAAACTTGCACGCCTTTGGAGCGTGGGAGGAAACGCTAGGGTTTGGACACGCTAGAGGCAGGAAACATGTTCCCGATGTTGGGGGAGTCCAGAACCAGGTGCCACAGTTTAAGAATAAGGAGTAAGCCATTTAGAACGGAGACAAGAAAACACTTTTTCTCACAGAGAGTGGTGAGTCTGTGGAATTCTCTGCCTCAGAGGGCGGTGGAGGCCGGTTCTCTGGATGCTTTCAAGAGAGAGCTGGATCGTGCTCTTAAAAATAGCGGAGTCAGGGGATATGGGGAGAAGGCAGGAACGGGGTACTGATTGGGGATGATCAGCCATGATCACATTGAATGGCGGTGCTGGCTCAAAAGGGCCAAATGGCCTTCTCCTGCACCTATTGTCTATTGTCTATACACATGGGATAATTTTGCAACTTACCAAAGCCAACTAACCGACAAACTTGCACGCCTTTGGAGCGTGGGAGGAAACCGGAGCACCCGGAGAAAACCCCACGTGGTCACAGGGAGAAGGTATAAACTCCGTACGTACAGCACCCATTGCCAGGAGCGAACCCAGGTCTCTGCCGCTGTAAGGCAGCAACGCTACCACTGCGTCACTGTGCCACCCCTTCTGCCCGATGGAAGCAGGGAGGAGGAGGGACGACCTGGGTGGGAAAGGTCTTTAATTATATTTGGCTGCTTTCCCGAGGCAGCGTGAAGAGCAGATGTAGTCAATGGGAGGGAGGTTGGTCTGTGTGAAGGTTGGCTGCAAACACAACTCTCTGTAATTCCTTGCCACACATCATAGGCAAGCGAATCATTCACCATGTATCCCTAATCACCTCTAAAAAGAAATAGAGAGTTAATAACAATGATGAGTCTGAAGTCTCAGCTACGCCTTATTGTCTTAGGATGTCAGATCTCTACTTCAAGGGTGATTAGGTTCTGAGTGGAGACATTCTCATCTCCTTCTGGAATGTCCTGGGATTCTGACTCATCTGTTAAAGCTAGGTTTTTACGCTAACAATCACCAAACCCCTTAGGTAGATAAAAATGCTGGAGAAAATCAGCGGGTGAGGCAGCATTCTGATTCTGTTCCATTCTGTTTTGTAGTTTTGTTTTGCACAATCCGCTAGCACTTTTTATTTCACTGCACATCTCGTATGTGTATGTAACAAATAAACTTGACTTGACTTGGCATCTATGGAGCGATTGGCATCTATGGAGTGAAGGAAATAACCAATGTTTCTGGTCGAGACTCTTCTTCAGACGTGTCGACCCGAAACGTTGCCTATTTCCTTCGCTCCATAGATGCTGCCTCACCCGCTGAGTTTCTCCAGCATTTTTGTCTACCTTCGATTCTCCAGCATCTGCAGTTCCTTCTTAAAACACCAAACCGCTTAGAATGTTTTGCCACTGAAGAGGGCTTGATAAAAACTGCGAGTTGTTATTGTCATTTGATTTATTCCTTTCTTACAACACCTAATTATTTATATTCCCTCGATACCTGCAAAGGAGCACTTGATTACGTGGTCAGGGGGAGGTCAGACGTCACGGGATACACACAAAGTGCAGGAGTAACTCAGCAGATCAGGTAGCATCGGTTTGGTGGGCGGCACAGAGGCACAGCGGTAGAGTTGCTGTTTTACAGCCCTGGAGACCCGGGTGCAATCCTGTCTACGAGTGCTTGTCTGCACTGTGTTTGTACGTTCTCCCCTTGACAGTGTGGGGTTTCTGCGGGTGCTCCGGTTTCCTCCCACACTCCAAAGATATGCAGGTTTGTAGGTTAATTGGTATAATTGTAAATTGTCCCTAGTGTGTGTAGGATAATGTAAGTGTGCAGGGACCGCTGATCGGCGTGGACTTGGTGGGCCTAAGGGCCTGTTTCTGCGCTGTATCTCTAAAATAAAATAAACTAATTACTGGAGATAAAGGATGGGTGTTCTTTTGCATCAGGACCATACTTCAGACTGAAAGTAGAGGGTGATTGCGAGGGTGAAGACCTGATGAATCGACTCAATGAACCTCGACAAAGATCCTACACCCACACACCTGCTGGATTATACACTGTGGGATTACAATGCCATCATATTGAAGGAAGAGGTGATCTATGTCCACAGAAGGACTCAAAGTGCTGGAGTGAGTCAGTGCATCAGGCAGCATCTCTGGAGAACATGGACAGGTGGCATTTAGGGTTCAGGACCCTTCTTCCATCGACTCCATCTACACCTCACGCTGCCTCGGCAAGGCCACCAACATAATCAAGGACAATTCGCACCCCGGCACACCCTCTTCCTTTTTCACTGTGACTCAGAATGTTCAAATTCCACAACTGACACTATCTCTAAACGAAACTAAACACGAAGGGCAATTTTGGAGTGGCCAATTAACCCATAAACCAACACTTAGACATCGACATAGAAAATAGGTGCGGGGAGGAGGCCATTCAGCCCTTCGAGCCAGCACTGCCATTCATTGTGATCATGGCTGATCGTCCGCTATCAATAACCCGTGCCTGCCTTCTCCCCATAGAGCTCTATCCAACTCTCTCTTAAATCCATCCAGTGATTTGGCCTCCACTGCCCTTTGTGGCAGTGAATTCCATAATTCCCAACTCTCTGGGTGAAAAAGTTTTTTTCTCATCTCAGTCTTAAATGACCTCCCCTTTATACTAAGACTGTGTGGTCCCTGGTTCTGGACTCGCCCAACACTGGGAAAAATATTCCTGCATCTAGCTTATCCATTCCTTTTATAGTTTGATATGTTTCTATAAGATACCCCCTCATCCTTTTAAACTCCAGTGAATACAAGCCTAGTCTTTTCAATCTTTCCTCATATGACAGTCCCGCCATCCCAGGGATCAATCTCGTGAACCTTTGCTGCACTGCCTCAATCACAAGGATGTCCTTCCTCAAATTAGGAGATCAAAACATTTTTCCTGCATCTAGCTTGTCCAGTCCTTTTTATAATTTTATATGTTTTTATAAGATTGGGATGTTTGGGATGTGGGAAGAACTTGTTTGGGATGTGGGCAGAAACCGTAGAGAACCAGGAGGAAACCCACGTGGTCAAAGAAAGAACGTGCAAACTCTGCGTGCACAGACAGCAACCGTGGTCAAGATGGAACCTGGGTCTCTGGAGCTGTGGGACAATTACATAGACAACACACAAACTCCCACAGATCCAAGGAACTGCAGATGCAGGTTCACAAAGCAAGACACAAAGTGCTGGAGTAACTCAGCGGGGGTTGGAGTGTCTGCAGAACATGGAAAGGGCGACGTTCTGGGTCGACACCCTTCTGCAGACAAAAACATACACTGCACAAACATTCTGCAAGACAGTAAAATGCGATGGTGCAAATAAAACGACTGCAAAAAAACTGCTGCAATAAACAAGTGATTGAGGCAAAGAAAAATACTGCAAAAACAAGACGTTGGTGCAGACAAACGGTCTGCAAAAAAAAGGCATTGGTGCAATTAACTCAATCAGGCCGAGCACTTAATTCCCGCTGAGATCCAATACAAATCGACACTCCACTAATTTCCATTGCTGTTTGTTGATTTCTTTGACAATTTTCACCTAAAGTGCGGCACGGTGGCGCAACGGTTGAGTTGCTGCCTCGCGGCGCCAGAGGCCCGGGTTCGAACCCGACCACGGGTGCTGTCTGTGTGGGGTTTGCACGTTCTCCCCGTGACCTGCGTGGGTTTTTCTCACACTCCAAAGACGTGCAGGTTCGTAGGTTCATTTGGTTCTGGAAATTGCAAATTGTTCCTAGTGTGTAGGATAGTGGCTAGCGTACGGGGTGGTCGCTAGTCGGCACTGACTTGGTTCGGCAACTTGAGCGTCCAGGAGCGGAAATGGATGCAGAAAGTTGTAACCACTGCCCAGTCCATCATCGGCTCTGACCACCCCACCATCGAAGGGATCTATCGCAGTCGCTGCCTAAAAAAGGCAGCCAACATCATCAAAGACCCACACCATCATGGCCATGCACTCATCTCTCAGCTTCGATCAGGCACACTCAGGAACAGCTACTTCCCCACAGCCATCAGGCTATTAAACTCGCCAACAAACAGACTCTGAACTGCAACAGCCTATTGCACATTATCTGCTTATTAATGTGTATATATATGGTCTATGCTATAGATGAATACACTGAACTGTTCTGTATTTTTGCTTACAATATTCTGTTGCTGCAGCGAGCAAGAATTTCATTGTCCTATCTGGGACACATGACAATAAACTCTCTTGACGACTTGACCTGGTGGGCCAAATGGTTTGTTTCCGCGCTGTATCTCTAAAATACAGTAACTACAGCAATTAATTGTTAAGTAATTGGATAGCACGCAAACAAAAGCTTTTCACTGTATCTCCGTAGACATGACAGTAATAAACCAATAACACTCCCTGAGAGCAGCTGCAACACTGGTTTGACACATCACTAAAAAAAAACCTCTAACAGTATACCCTATTCTCAATAACCCATTATATTGTTTCTTTGAGTTTTAGAAAATAGACTCAAAACACCGAGTCAAAAGGTGAGAGCAGGCCCGAGAAGTCGCCATTACATGGTCACCGTGTTATCGGAAAGATGTTGTCAAGCTGGAAGGCAGATTAAAATGCTGGAGAAACTCAGCGGCGAGGCAGCATCTATGGAGCAAAGGAATAGGTGACGTTTCGGGTCGTGACCCTTCTTCAGACTTGTCAAGCTGGAAAATGAGCAGAGGATGTTGCCAGGACCCGAGAGTCTGAGCTACAGGGAGAGGTTGAGCAGGCTGGGTCTCTATTCCTTGGAGCGCAGGAGGATGAGGGGTGATCTTCTAGAGGTGTGCAAAATCATGAGCGGAATAGATCGGGTAAATGCACAGAGCGTTTTGCCCTGGGTAGGGTAATTCAGAACCAGAGGACATGGGTTTAAAGTGAGTGTGGAAAGATTTAATAGGAACCCAAGGGGTAACGTTATTTATACAAAGGGTGTATGGAACCAGCTGCCAGAGGAGGTCATTTTCGGAAGGTATTTATCACAATGTTTAAGAAACATCTAAGTACCTCGATAGGACAGGTTGAGAGCAATATGGACCAATATGGACCAACCGCGAGCGGGCAGGTGGGGCATGTTGGTCGGTCTGGGCAAGTTGGGCCCAAGGGCCTGTTTCTATGCTGCACGGCCCTATGACTCGTTCGAGGCTAACACATTATGCGGATGGAGGGAGGATGACATTGTCGAAGTTACTGCTCTTTAAAACAAAGCACTGTGAATTATTTTTACAGAGCGTGGTGAAGGCCTGGTCCTCTTTGCCAGCAGTGGTGGTGGAGACAAATACTTTTGGGGCATTTAAGAAGCTTTAAGATGGGCATGGAAGTTCAGGAAATGAAGGGAGATGAGATAAGTTGAAATAGGCATCATGTTCAACGCAAACATGATGGGTCGAAGAGGCCTGTGCTATGCAATGAAGCCTTACTGTACAGATTAGAAAGGTGCAGCACGAAGGTAGACAAAAGTGCTGAAGAAACTCAGCGGGTGCAGCAGCATCTATGCAGCGACGGAAATAGGCAACGTTTCAGGCCGAAACCCTTCTTCAGATTGATGTGGGGTGGGGGGGGGGGGGGGCAGGGAGAAGAAAGGAGAAAGGAGAAAGGAAGAGGGCTGAGGGAAAGCTGAGAAGGGGAGGAGACAGCAAGGTCTACCAGAAATTGGAGAAGTCAATGTTTATGCCGCCAGGGTGCAAACTGCCCAAGCGGAATACGAGGTGCTGCTCCTCCAATTTCCGGTGGTGCTCACTCTGGCCATGGAGAGGTTCAGCATGAAGACGGGCCCTTCAGCCCACGCCGACAATCGAATACCCGTTCACGCTAGTTCTATGTTATCCCACTTTCTCTAACACTCCTTACACACTCGGGAAGATTCACAGAGGGTCAAGTAAGTAAGTTTATTGGCCAAGTATTCACATACAAGGAATTTGCCTTGATGCTCCGCCCACAAGTAACAACAAGTCATACAGTGACAGTTACGAACCTACAGTGACAGTCAATGAACCTACATACCCGCACGGGCACGTCTTAGGGACGGGGACGGAAGCCGGAGCACCCAGGGGGAACCCACGCGGCCACAGGTAGAACGTGCAAACTGCACGCAGGCAGCACCCGAGGTCAGGATGAAACCAGTGAGGGCAGCGGCTCTACCAGCTGCGTCACCGTGCCACATACTGTTTACAGATCAGTCAAATCCTTTCTCCAAGGCAACAAAAGCAAATGAACCACACTATTCCAACCCTGTATTATTTGTAGGATCACATTGCACACAAATTAATTATCACAGCGTCAGGCAAAACAACATTCAGAATTCATCGAAAACAACTCCGACAAAACATACAGGAATCTTCACAAAATCAATCAATATTATTTGATGTTTAAGAAGGAACTGCAGATGCTAGAAAATCGAAGGTAGACAAAAATGCTGGAGAAACTCAGCGGGTGCGGCAGCATCTATGGAGCGAAGGAAATAGGCAACGTTTTGGGCCGAAACGTTGCGTATTTCCTTCGCTCCATAAATGCTGCCGCACCCGCTGAGTTTCTCCAGCATTTTTGTCTACCTTCCATATTATTTGATCACCCAGTGCGCAGGAAGGAACTGCAGATGCTGCTTTAAATCGCTGGAGTCGCCTACCCCAGTTGCTCAACACTTTAACTCCCCCTCCCATTCCCACACTGACCTTTCAGTCCTGGGCCTACTCCATTGTCAGAGTGAGGCCCAGCGCAAATTGGAGGAGCAGCACCTCATATTTTGCTTGGGGCAGCTTATATCCCAGCGATATGAACATTTATCTCCCTAACTTTGTAGCCCTCTCTCTCTCTCCATCCCCTCCCCTCTCCTTTTCCAGTTCTCCAACCAGTCTTAATGTCTCCGACTACATTTTATCTCTGTACGGCCCACTCCCCTGACATCAGTCTGAAGAAAGGTCTCGACTCAAAACATCACCCATCCCTTCTCTCCAGAGATGCTGCCTATCCTGCTGAGCTATTCCAGCATTTTGTGTCCATCTTCACATTTGATCACTAGTTTATGAAGACTCAGTGCAAAAGTGTCACTTCACAGTGACACACTGTCAAGTGTGACTCAAACAGCCAGAAATGTGTTGGGGGAGTCCAGAACCAGGGGCCACAGTTTGAGATTAAGGAGTAGGCCATTTAGAACGGAGACGAGGAAACACTTTTTCTCACAGAGAGTGGCGAGTCTGTGGAATTCTCTGCCTCAGAGGGCGGTGGAGGCCGGTTCTCTGGATGCTTTCAAGAGAGAGCTAGATAGGGCTCTTAAAGATACCGGAGTCAGGGGATATGGGGAGAAGACAGGAACGGGGTACTGATTGGGGATGATCAGCCATGATCACATTGAATGACAGTGCTGGCTTGAAGGGCCGAATGCCCTACTCCTGCATCTAGTGTCTATTGTCTAAATATCAAGTTAGTACACTCGTTGTGGGCATGGAACCATCTACCTGGTTTAAGAGGCTTTTAGACAGACACCTGGATATGTAGCGAATGCTTGGATATGGATTGTGTACAGACAGATGAGATTAGTGCACTTTCATAAGTTATAAGAGCAGAATTAGGACATTCGGCCCATCACATCTACTCTGCCATTTAATCAAGGCTCATCTAGCTTCCCTTCTCAACCTCATTCTCCTGCCTTCTCCCCATAACCTTCAACACCTGTACCAATCAAGAATCTGTCAATTTCTGCCTCAAAAAACTATCCATTGACTTGGCCTCCACCGCTGTCTTTGGCAATGAAATCCACAGATTCACCACCCTCTGTCAAAATAAATTCCTCCTCATCTCCTTTCTAAAGGTTACGTCCTTCTAATCTGAGGTAATGGCTATACCGTGGCAGCATGTTCTAGCCAAATGTCTGCCTTATCACCAAAGAAAAAGGTTAAATTGCCTATTTACCGCACTGAGGGGGGCAGTCTTACAGGGACAGTGATCTTGAACACTATCTTATCAGTAACACATCATCACACAACCCTTCCTGTCCGAATATAACATTTTTACTTTAACCTATAGCCAAGGAAGTTCAATACATCACGTCTGTCAAAATTGTATGTATTTAAAGAAAGATATTGAAAACAGTATGCTGTTTGAAAGGAATTTTCAAGAGGGTTTCTACTTACTAAGAGATACAGGCCTGAAATGGACAATAGGTGCAGGAGTACGCAATTCGAGCCAGCACCACCATTCACTTTGATCATGGCTGATCATCCCCAATCAGTACCCCGTTCCTGCCTTCTCCCCATATTCCCTGACTCCGAAATCTTTAAGAGCCCTATCTAGTTCTCTCTTGAAAGTAGCCAGAGAACCGGCCTCCACCGCCCTCTGAGGCAGAGAAATCCACACACTCACAACTCTCTGTGAGAAAAAGTGTTTCCTCGTCTCCGTCCTAAATGGCTTACTCCTTATTCTTAAACTGTGGCCGCTGGTTCTGGACTCCCCCAACATCGGGAACATGTTACCTGCCTCTAGCGTGTCCAAACCCTTAATAATCTTATATGTTTCACTAAGATCCCCTCTCATCCTTCTAAACTTCAGAGTATACAAGCCCAGCCACTCCAGTCTCTCAGCAAATGACAGGCCCGAAATTTGTACCAAAAAGTACTTAAACTGTAACAATTCAATTAGAGGGTCAGAGAACAGCGGGAAACAGGCCCTTCGGTCCAACTTGCTCACACCCAACCAACATGTCCCAATCTACACTAGTCCCACCTGCCTGTGTTTGGCCCATATCCCTCTAAACCTGTCCTAGCCATGTAACTGTCTAATTGCATCGTAAAGTTGCAACCATTCCTGCCTCAACTCCCTCCTCTGGCTGCTCGTTCCATACACGCGCCACCCTTTGCGTGAAAAAAGTTACCCATCACATTCCTAAGAATTTTTCCTCCCTTGCCTTAAACCTATGTCCTCTTGTTCTCGATTCTTCTACTCTGGGCAAGAGACCCTGTACGCCCACACGATCTATTCCTCTCATGACTTTGTACACCTCTACATCACCCCTCATCCTCCTGCGCTCAAAGGAATAGAGTCTCAGCCTGTTCAACCTCTCCCTACAGCTCAGACCCTCGAGTCCTGGCAACATCTTTCTTCAATTCTTGAATGGCCCCTCTGCCCACTCTCCACCCCCCCCCTCTCTAGCCGCGCCTGCGAGTTGGGGGCTATGCGTGAGTGGATAGGGCAGGGGGGAATGGGGTAAAAGGAGCGAATGAATAACATATATATATTCTTTATGGTATATATATATATAATATATATATACACACACACACATTTCCCCTTGATTTCTAAAAAAATATATTTCACAACATAGGAGACCTGTTTTGGTCATGCCCGAGGGCGTCTTGAGGGTTGGAAAGCACCTTTACCCATCGGCAGCTAGACAAAAATGCTGGAGAAACTCAGTGGGTGAGGCAGAATCTATGGAGCGAAGGAAATAGGCAACATTTCGGGTCGAAACCCTTCTTCAGACTGATGTGGGGTGGGAGGAAGAAAGGAACAGGTGGAGCTAGAGGGCTGAGGGAGAGCTGGGAAGGGGTGGAGAAAGCAGGGACTACCTGAAATTAGAGGTCAATGTTCATACCGCTGGGGCGAAAACTGCCCAAGTGGAATATGAGGTGCTGCTCCTCCAATTTACGGTGGGACTCACTTGTGACGCCTACGCTTACGCCTGGTCTCACCGATGTAGAGCAGCTGACGCCTAGAGCAGCGGATGCAATAGATGAGGTTGGTGGAGGTGCAGGTGAACCTCTGCCTCACCTGGAAAGACTGCTTGGGTCCTTGAATGGAGTCTTAGGGGGAGGTAAAGCGACAAATGTAGCATGTCTTGCGGTTGCAAGGGAAAGTGCCCGGAGAGAGGGGGTGGTTCAGGAGGTCCTGTGTCGGGCAAACCAGCTTCAACTGGGACCAAAACGTCTGAAAATGGGTTCTGCACCCAGAAAGACTGCACCGGTGTTAAAGAAGGGACTGCAGATGCTGGAAAATCGAGGGTACACAAAAATGCTGGAGAGACTCAGCGGGTGCAGCAGCATCTAAGGAGCGAAGGGCGAAGGAGATAGGAGTCAAGGGAGGGAGGGGATGGAGGGAGGGAGGGTCGAGAGAGAGAAGGGGAGAGAGAGAGAGGGGGAGAGAGGGGGAAGGAGGGAGAGAGGAGAAAGAGAGAGGAGGGAGAGAGAGGAGGGGGAGGGAGAGAGGGAGGGAGAGAGGGAGGGAGAGAGGGAGGGAGAGAGGGAGGGAGAGAGGGAGAGGGAGGGAGAGGGAGGGAGAGGGAGGGAGAGGGAGGGAGAGGGAGGGAGAGGGAGGGAGAGGGGAGGGGGGAGAGGGGGGAGAGAGGGGAGAGAGGGGGAGGGGGGGAGAGGGGGAGGGAGAGGGGAGGGAGGGGGAGGGGGGGGGAGAGGGGGGGAGGGGGGGAGAGGGGGGGAGGAGGGGGGGGGGGGAGGGGGGGGAGAGGGGGGGGGAGGGGGGGGGGAGGGGGGGGGGGAGGGGGGGGAGGGAGAGGGGAGGGGGGGGGGGAGAGGGGGAGGAGAGGGGGGGGGGAGAGAGGGGGGGAGAGGGGGGGAGAGAGAGGGGGGGAGAGAGAGGGGGGGGGAGAGAGGGGGGGGGGAGAGAGGGGGGAGGAGAGGGGGAGAGAGGGGGAGGAGGGGGAGGGGAGAGAGGGGAGAGGGGGGAGGTGGGAGAGAGGGGGAGAGAGAGGGGGAGAGAGAGGGAGGAGGTGGTGAGCGACCTGAAATGCTCCCATTTCCCCCCTCCCCTCCTCCCAAAAAAAAACAAAATTTTAAAAAAGCAAATGTCAGCAACTTGAGACCTGCCCCCTCTGCTCCGCAACCTAACTTGTCGCGTGGCGCCACGCCCACTCCGTGACGGACACCCGGCCCCTCCAATCAGCTGCGCCGCCGCCGACGTCACTGGGAGCGGCCGACCAATGGGGGTGGCGGGGAGGCGGGACCTCCGACCGCGGCCATCAGGTTAGGTTGTCGCTCCCTCCGCCCCCTCTCACACAATAACACAAAATGAAAATTTCCTCTCCTTCATCCCGCCGGTGGGTGGAAGAGGACGGCCGCGATTGCTGAGGGGAGAGGGGGAGCGGGGGAACCGACCTGTGAGCGGCGGGAGGGCGGACAGAGCCGCCGCCTTCAGCTCGCCATCGTCGTCGTCTCCTCCTCCCGCCGTCGACGCCGGGTCGCCACTGCGCATGTCCAAGCCCGCCTCCCCCGCCCCCTCGCCCGCGCATGCGCCCCCAGCCCTACTTGCACAGGCCCAGGTGCCACCCAGACACCTGGACAACTTTCCATTCACTTCCATTCCATCCCATCCATCCCATTCCATCCCATCCCATCCCATTCCATTCCATCCATCCCCAATTCCATTCCATTCCATCCCATTCCATCCCATTCATTCCATCATCCATTCCATCCCATTCAAATTCCATCCCATTCCCATCCCATCCCATTCAATTCCATCCCATTCCATTCCATTCCATTCCATTCCATCCCATTCCATCCCATTCCATTCCATCCCATCCCATTCCATTCCATCCCATTCCATCCCATCCATTCCATCCATTCCCATTCATTCAATTCCATCCATTCCATCCCATCCATCATTCCATTCCATTCAATTCCATCCCATCCCATTCCATTCCATTCCATTCCATTCCATCCATTCCATCCCATCCCATTCCATTCCATTCAATTCAATTCAATTCCATCCATTCCATTCCATTCCATCCCATCCCATTCCATTCCATCCCATTCAATTCCATCCCATCCCATTCATTCAATTCAATTCCATCCATTCCATTCATTCCATTCCATTTCATTCCATTCCATCATTCAATTCCAATTCCATTTCCATGCACAATTCAATTCCATTCATTCCATTCCATCATTCCATTCCATTCCATTCCATTCCATTCATTTTCCCATCCATCCCAATTCAATTCCATTCAATTCAATTTCCCATTCCATTCAATTCAATTCAATCAATTCAATTCCATTCCATCCCATTCAATTCATTCCATTCCATTCCATTCCATCCCATTCAATTCAATTCAACTTTAATGTCATTCCACAGATACAAGTATGGGTACAACGAAATGCAGTTTAGTGTCAGTACGTAGTGATAGCAATATATAGATAAATACAGATGTGGAAATCTATCGGCGGGACTCCGAGTTCAGCAGTGTGATGGTGTTGTTGTAGAAGCTGTTCCTCTTCCTACTAGTGCGGGACCTGAGGCTCCTGTACCGCCTCCCCGATGGTAGGAGGGCAAACAGTCCATGGTTAGGGTGGGAGGGGTCCTTGATGATCTTCCCGGCCCGTCTCAGACACTGTTGTCGGTGGAGGGCATCCATGGCAGGGAGCGGGGCACCGATGATGTGCTGGGCGGTTTTCACCACCCGTTGTAGTGCCTTCCTGTCTGCTACGGTGCAACTGCTGTACCATACCGTAAAGCAGGTGGTCAGGATGCTTTCGATGGTACAGCGGTAAAAGTTGGTCAGGATCTGGGGGGACAGGTGGGCTTTTTTGAGCCTCCTCAGGAAGTAAAGGCGCTGCTGCGCCTTTTTGACCAGCTTGGAGGTGTTGAGGGACCAGGACAGATCCTCCGGGATGTGTACCCCGAGGAATTTGTAGTTGGAGACCCGCTCCACCTCAGTCCCGTTTATATGGATGGGGGTGTGTCTGCCCCCTCTGTTCTTTCTGAAGTCGACAATGATTTCCTTCGTCTTCTGGGAGTTGAGGACGAGGTTGTTATTGGCACACCAGGTTGTCAGGTGCTGGACCTCCTCCCTGTAGGCTGACTCGTCGTTGTCACCGATCAGTCCTACCACCGTGGTGTCGTCGGCAAACTTTATGATGGCGTTGGAGCTAAACTTAGGGATGCAGTCATGGGTGAAGAGGGAGTAGAGGAGAGGGCTGAGCACACAGCCCTTCCACTTCACTTCTTCCACCTGGAGGAGACCAAGAGGCAAAGAGTTCTTTCTATCTTCATCTGTCCTTCCTTCCCCCCCCCCGCCCCCCCAAAAAAAAAGAAGAAACAAAACAGCAAATTGAAAATTCTCACTTCACCAGCAGCAGCACAATAGACAACAGACAACCTAACCTCTACAGGTGCACAGTTGCTGGCCCGGTTGCATCGCAACTTGCAAACTTATGAGCCGCCCTGGAGAGGAAAAGACTACAAAAAGTAGTAAACGCTTCCCAGTTCATCATCGGCTCTGACCTCCCCACCATCGAGGGGATCTATCGCAGTCGCTGCCTCAAAAAGGCTGGCAGCATCATCAAGGACCCACACCATCCTGGCCACACACTCATCTCCCCGCTGCCTTCAGGTAGAAGGTACAGGAGCCTGAAGACTGCAACGACCAGGTTCAGGAATAGCTACTTCCCCACAGCCATCAGGCTATTAAACCTGGCTCGGACAAAACTCTGAACATTAATACCCCTTTATCTGCACTTTATCAATTCATTTATTCATGTGTGTATTTACGTATATAATGGTATATGGACACACTGATCTGTTCTGTAGTCAATGCCTACTATGTTCTGTTGTGCTGAAGCAAAGCAAGAATGTCATTGTCCTATCAGGGACACACGACAATAAACTCACATGAACTTGTATCCCAGAACCAAACACAGTCAGTCAATGAGAATAAATATGTACAAACCCAGAATCAACAAATTTACCCCCTGGGTAGGCGGAATTTAACTCCCTGGGGTAAATTTACCCCAGGTTGGGAACCCTTGATCTAGACAACTTTGCCTTCACTTCTTCCAACTGGGAGGAGACCAAGAGGCAAAGAGTTCTTTCCCGTCAACTGTCCTTCCTTCTTCCCCCCTCCCCCTTAAGTCCTCCCTCCACCACCTCCAGTTTAAATTCCATTTGGAATATTTTAATAAAAATTTCACTTCAGCAGCAGTAGCACAATAGACAATAGGTGCAGGAGCAGGCCATTCGGCCCTTCGAGCCTGCACCGCCATTCATTGTGATCATGGCTGATCATCCCCAATCAATAACCCGTGCCTGCCTTCTCCCCATATCCCTTGACTCCACTAGCCCCTGGAGCTCTATCCAACTCTCTCTTAAATCCATCCAGTGATTTGGCCTCCACTGCCCTCTGTGGCAGGGAATTTCACAACTCTCTTTGCGAAAATGTTTTTTTCTCACCTCAGTCTTAAATGACCTCCCCTTTATTCTAAGAACGCAGTCTTAGAATAAAGGGTAGGCCATTTAAGACTGATGTGAGAAAAAACGTTTTCACATGATCGCAAGTTGAATGGCGGTCCCCAATCAATAACCCGTGCCTGCCTTCTCCCCATATCCCTTGATTCCACTAGCCCCAAGAGCTCTATCTAACTCTCTCTTAAATCCATCCAGTGATTTGGCCTCCACTGCCCTCTGTGGCAGGGAATTCCACAAATTCACAACTCTCTGGGTGAAAAGGTTTTTTCTCACCTCAGTCTTAAATGGCCTCCCCTTTATTCTAAGACTGTGTGGCCCCTGGTTCTGGACTCGCCCAACATTGGGAACATTTTTCCTGCATCTGGCTTGTCCAGTCCTTTTTATAATTGTATATGTTTCTATAAGAAACCCCCCCTCATCATTCTAAACAGTAAATATTCTAAATATTCTAAACTCTAAATAATTATTCTAAACTGGTTTTTGGTTCCCGAATGTTGGGGAAGTCAAGGACAAGGGGTCAACAGCTTAAGGATAAGGGGGAAATCCTTTAGACCGAGATGAGAAAGACTCTTTTTTCACACAGAGAGTGGTGAGTCTCTTATTATTGGCATTGGCCCTTGTGGCTAAGGGGATCAGAGGGTTGTTCTTGATCATATTTGGCGGTGCAGGCTCTGAATGAGTTTTTGTCATATTATTTATTATGATTATATATTCTGTTGTGCTGCAGTAAGTAAGAATGTCATTGTTCTATCTGGGACACATGACAATTAAAAACACTATTGACTGTTGAGATGTAAAAACCTATCGCTGGAGAATTGCATAAATGTCTGAAAAGAGCTCCATCATGTGGCTGCGTTAGCAACTGCAATGGAGGCAGCATCTGAACATCAGGAGGTAGGTAGATCCAAATGCTGGAGAAACTCAGCGGGTGAGGCAGCATCTATGGAGAGAAGGAAATAGGCGACGTTTCGGGCCGAGACACTTCTTCAGACTGACGTGAGGGGGGGGGGGGGGGGAGGGCGGGAAGAAGAAAGGAAGAGGTGGAGCTGGACGGCTGAGGGAGAGCTGGGAAGGGGAGGAGAAAGTAGGGACCACCTGAAATTGGAGAAGTCAATGTTCATACTGCAGGGGTGCAGACTGCCCAAGCGAAATATGAGGTGCTGCTCCTCCAATTTACGGTGGGACTCACTCTGGCCATGGAGGAGGCCCAGGACAGAAAGGTCGGATTGGGAATGGGAGGAGGGAGTTGAAGTGCTGAGCCACCGGGAGATCAGGTTGGTTATTTGCGGACCGAGCGGAGGTGGTGTCGGGCGAAGCGATCGCCAAGCCTACGCTTGGTCTCACCGATGTGGAGCAGCTGACGCCTAGAGCAGTGGATGCAGTAGATGAGGTTGGAGGAGGTGCAGGTGAACCTCTGCCGCACCTGGAACGACTGCTTGGGTCCTTGAATGGAGTCGAGGAAGAGGGCAGTAAAGCGACAAGTGTAGCATTTCTTGCGGTTGCAAGGGAAAGTGCCCGGAGAGAGGGTGGTTCAGGAGGTCCTGTGCCGGGCCAACCAGCTTCAACTGAGACCAAAATGTCTGAAAATGGGTCCCGATCCAAAGCATCACCAGTCCGTTCCCCTCCACAGATGCTGCCTGACCTGCTGGCTTCCTCCAGCATTTAGCTTCCAATTGTTTTCCACTGTTAGAAAACACAAAGTACTTGTGCTAAAGCGCCAGGATAAGTGTTCAACCAAGACCGATGCCAAATTATCTCAGCTACTGTATTATCCGCTGTTCCAGGTGTGGACTTCTGTACATCGGCGAGACCAAGCGCAGGCTCAGCGATCGTTTCGCTGAACACCTCCGCTCAGTCCGCCTATACCTACGCGATCTCCCGGTTGCCAAACACTTTTAACACCTCCCTCCCCTCGACTCAATAGACAATAGGTGCAGGAGTAGGCCATTCGGCCCTTCGAGCCAGCACCGCCATTCAATGTGATCATGGCTGATCATTTCCAATCAGTACCCCGTTCCTGCCTTCTCCCCATATCCCCTGACTCTGCTATTTTTAAGATCCCTATCTAGCTCTCTCTTGAAAGTATCCAGAGAACCGGCCTCCACCACCCTCTGAATTCCACAGACTCACCAATCTCTGTGAGAAAACGTGTTTCCTCGTCTCCGTTCTAAATGGCTTACTCCTTATTCTTAAACTGTGGCCCCTGGTTCTGGGCTCCCCCAACATTGGGAACATGTTTCCTGCCTCTCCTGTGTCCAAGCCCTTAACAATCTTATATGTTTCAATGAGATCCCCCTCATCCTTTTAAACTCCAGAGTGTACAAGCCCAGCCGCTCCATTCTCTCAGCGTATGACAGTCCCGCCATCCCGGGAATTAACCTTGTGAACCTATGCTGCACTCCCTCAATAGCAAGAATGTCCTTCCTCAAATTAGGAGACCTTAACTGTGCACAATACTCCAGGTGTGGTCTCACTAGGGCCCTGTACAACTGCAGAAGGACCTCTTTGCTCCTATATTCGATTCCTCTTGTTATAAAGGCCAACATGCCATTCGCTTTCTTCACTTCCTGCTGTACCTGCATGCTTACTTTCATAGACTGATGTACAAGGACCCCCAGACGTCCAAGGACCCTGACAGTCCTTTCAGGTGAGGCAGAGGTTCACTTGCACCTCCTGCAACCTCATCCGCCGTATCCGCTGTTCCAGGTGTGGACTTCTGTTCATCGGCGAGACCAAGCGCAGGCTCGGCGATCGTTTCGCTGAACCCCCCAGCTCTGTCCGACTAAACCTACCTGATCTCCCGGCTGCCAAACACTTTAACTCCCCCTCCCATTCCCACACTGACCTTTCTGTCCTGGGCCTCCTCCATTGTCAGAGTGAGGCCCAGCGTAAATTGGAGGGACACCTCCTAATTTTGCTTGGGCTGAAGTATGAATATTCATTTCTCTAACTTTAAGAAACACGGACACATCGAAACAATAGGTGCAGGAGGAAGCCATTCGGCCCCTCAAGCCAGCACCGCCATTCATTGTGATCATGGCTGATCGTCCTCTATCAATAACCCGTGCCTGCCTTCTCCCCATATCCCTTGATTCCACCAGCCCCTAGAGCTCTATCCAACTCTCTCTTAAATCCATCCAGTGACTTGGCCTCCACTGCCCTCTGTGGCAGGGAATTCCATAAATTCACAACTCTCTGGGTGAAAAAGTTTTTTCTCACCTCAGTCTTAAATGACCTCCCCTTTATTCTAAGACTGTGTGGCCCTCTGGTTCTGGACTCGCCCAACATTGGGAACATTTTTCCTGTCCAGTCCTTTTATAATTTTCATATGTTTCTATAAGAATCCTCCCCCTCATCCTTCTAAACTCCAGTGAATACAAGCCTGGTCTTTTCAACCTTTCCTCATATGACAGTCCCGCCATCCCAGGGATCAATCTGGTGAACCTACGCATCTCGTGAATCTACAAACCTATGCAAGTCACCCTTGCATCCACTCTCTCTCTCTCTTTTTCTGAGTTTTTGTTATATTATTTATTATAATTACATATTCTGTTGTGCTGCAGCAACGTAAGAATTTCATTGTTCTATCTGGGACGCTCGACAATAAAACACTCTTGACCTGACTCTTAACTCCGCCACCCTAGTTATCGTGCTAGTTTCATTGTCGTCCTGTTAGATTTCACTGTTTGTGCAACTTGCTATTGCTGATCCCACAGCCAACAAAGGACCATCGTTTAGGTCTCCTAATCTGAGGAAAGACATTCTTGCCATAGAGGGAGTACAGAGAAGGTTCACCAGACTGATTCCTGGGATGGCAGGACTTCCATATGAAGAAAGACTGGATAGACTCGGCTTGTACTCGCTTGAAATTTAGACGATTGAGGGGGGATCTTATAGAAACTTACAACATTCTTAAGGGGTTGGACAGGCTAGATGCAGGAATATTGTTCCCGATGTTGGGGAAGTCCAGAACAAGGGTTCACACAGTTTAAGGATAAGGGGGAAGTCTTTTAGGACCGAGATGAGAAAAAACATTTTTCATACGTAAATACACACATGAATAAATAAACTGATAAAGTGCAAATAAACAGATAATGGGCTATTAATGGGCTAGGACCGAGATGAGAAAATCATTTTTTACACACAGAGAGTGGTCAATCTGTGGAATTCTCTGCCACAGAAGGTAGTTGAGGCCAGTTCATTGGCTATATTTAAGAGGGAGTTAGATGTGGCCCTTGTGGCTGAAGGGATCAGGGGGTATGGAGAGAAGGCAGGTACAGGATACTGAGTTGGATGATCAGCCATGATCATATTGAATGGCGGTGCAGGCTCGAAGGGCCGAATGGCCTCCTCCTGCACCTATTGTCTATGTTTCTATGTACAGTTTCAGTTTCTCAATTTCGAAACGTCACCCATCCCGTTTCTCAGGAGATGCTGTACCTGACCTAATGAGCTACTCCGGCATTTTGTGTCTATCTTTGGAGTAAACCAGTGTCAGCAGTTCTTTGTTTCGACAGGTTTGTAGTCAGGTCAAGTCACATTTATTTCTATAGCACATTTGAAAAAAACAACTCTCGTTGACCAAAGTGCTTTACATTTGTTATAAGAGCAGTATACACAAGCAGGCTACGTACATATATACAAATAGCCCTCGCTCAGAGGACGTCAGGAAAGGCTTGGGAGAACAGATACGTTTTTAGGCTAGACTTAAAGGAGTCGATGGAGGGGGCAGTTCTAATGGGGAGGGGGATGCATTCATTGTAGGTTAATTGGCTTCTGTAAATTGCCCCAAGTCTTTTCTTCTTCTTGCGAATTAAACTTGTGAATGTGAAGCGAATGGCGGCGCTTTTTTACATTTTTTTGTCCCGTTTGTTATGGTTTTTATATTGTTTTTAGCTGTGTACATGTGGGGGTTGGGGGGGGGGGGGGGGTTGGGAGGGGGGAAACGTTTAAATGTCTTCCCTGCACTGGGACCCGACTTTTTCCCTGTTGGGCCTCCCTTGTCATTGGGGCCTAACGTCGTGAGGAGCGGCCTCAAACCTGGGGGCTCCAGTCCGGAGCCTGCGGACTTACCGTCACGGAGCTGGCCGGCCTCGGAGCGTGGGGAGCCGTGGTGGCGCGCGGCTGCGACCCGACTTCGGGGCTTCGGAGGCTCCAGCTGCGGGCCTGTGGGCGGTGGCACCGGGAGCTGGCGGGTCCCTGGTGGGAGACCGCTTTTCGGAGCTCCCGCGGCAGCAGCTTATCCTGCCTGAATTGCGGGGCTGAAAACGACCCCGAGCGTTGAAACATAGGCAATAGGTGCAGGAGGAGGCCATTCAGCCCTTCGAGCCAGCACCGCCATTCATTGTGATCATGGCTGATCGTCCCCTATCAATAACCCGTGCCTGCCTTCTCCCTTGACTCCACCAGCCCCTAGAGCTCTATCCAACTCTCTCTTAAATCCATCCAGTGACTTGGCCTCCACTGCCCTCTGTGGCAGGGAATTCCACAAATTCACAACTCTCTGGATAAAAAAGTTTTTTCTCACCTCAGTCTTAAATGGCCTCCCCTTTATTCTAAGACTGTGTGGCCCCTGGTTCTGGACTCACTCAACATCGGGAACATTTTTCCTGCATCTAGCTTGTCCTTTTATACTTTTATGTTTAAGCGAATGGTATGTTAGCTTTCATAGCAAAAGGATTTGAGTACAGGAGCAGGGAGGTTCTACTTCAGTTGTACAGGGTCTTGGTGAGACCACACCTGGAGTATTGCGTACAGTTTTGGTCTCCAAATCTGAGGAAGGACATTATTGCCATAGAGGGAGTGCAGAGAAGGTTCACCAGACTGATTCCTGGGATGTCAGGACTGTCTTATGAAGAAAGACTGGATAGACTCGGTTTATACTCTCTGGAATTTAGGAGATTGAGAGGGGATCTTATAGAAACTTACAAAATTCTTAAGGGGTTGGACAGGCTAGATGCAGGAAGATTGTTCCCGATGTTGGGGAAGTCCAGGACAAGGGGTCACAGCTTAAGGATAAGGGGGAAATCCTTTAAGACCGAGATGAGAAAGACTTTTTTCACACAGAGAGTGGTGAGTCTCTGGAACTCTCTGCCACAGAGGGTAGTTGAGGCCAGTTCATTGGCTATATTTAAGAGTGAGTTGGATGTGGCCCTTGTGGCTAAGGGGATCAGAGGGTATGGAGAGAAGGCAGGTACGGGATACTGATCATATTGAATGGCGGTGCAGGCTCGAAGGGCTGAATGGCCTACTCCTGCACCTAATTTCTATGTTTCTATAAGATCCCCCCTCATCCTTCTAAACTCCAGTGAATACAAGCCTAGTCTTTTCAAATCGGAGGGCTCGAGGCCTACGACCGAGGAAGAACTAAGGGAAGGATTTGAACTTTATTTTGCCTTCCATCACAGTGAGGAATGTGGAGGAGTCACTGTGGTGGATGTTCACGGACTTCCCCCCGCACAAAACAAACCGAAGAGCATTAAAAACACACTTTTAACACACTAAAGATAAGAAAAAGAATGAAAAAACGAACAGAACGCCAACAGGGCAACCAGCGCCCCAGCACCCGATTGTTAGTAAGCTCTTATTGGTTTTAATGGGAGTGGAGCTGGAAATTTGAGATGGTTTTTTCTCTCTACCTATGGTTTATTTACATATTTTTAGGATGTTCAAAAAGTTGAATAAAATAAACACTTAAGAAATGAGTTAATTTATGTTTTTTGCTCACGTGACAAAATAAATTATATATAAAATTATGCACAGAGGAGAGAATAAGACAAAAATGACCAAAAATACACAAGAAAATTTAGTCGAGGCTGATTGAAATTTTGCGAAAGACTCAAGGGTGGATGACACTGAAATAGTCGTAAGGGGCTGTCCCACTTGGGCGACCTAATCCACGAGTTTGCCCTCCACTCGTACTCGCAGCACGGTCGGCACCAGGTCGTAGGGAGGTCTTCGTAACTCTCCTTCGTGCTCGAGAGTGGTCCCCGCGTACACGAAGCCTCAGCTAGGCCGAGGCGTATTTTCCAACATGCTGAAAAACGCCCGCGAGTAAAAACAGGTCGCCATGGAAAAAATCTATACTTTTTTTACTCGTAGGTTTAGTCGTAGTAGGTCGGCATGTTAGTCGTAGGTAATCGAGGGTAGTCGAAGATAGTCTTCATCAAAGTCGAAGGAGGTCTTCTTCACACTCCACTATTCGGTTTCCAATTTTCCCGAAGTTAGTTGAAGCTAGTTGTAGCTAGTCTTCAACATAGTCGAAGGAGATCTTCTACAATGTCATTTTTTAAAACTCTCCTAAACTCGCTAATTAGTTCGCCCAAGTGGGACAGCCCCTTCAGAAGATTGATCCCTGGGATGGCGGGACTGTCATACGAGGAAAGATTGAAAAGACTAGGCTTGTATTCACTGGAGTTTAGAAGGATGAGGGGGGGGGGGATCTTATAGAGACATATTAAATTATTAAAGGACTGGGCAAGCTAGATGCAGGAAAAATGTTCCCAATGTTGGGCGAGTCCAGAACCAGGGGCCACAGTCTTAGAATAAAGGGGAGGTCATTTAAGACTGAGGTGAGAAAAAACGTTTTCACCCAGACAGTTGTGAATTTATGGAATTCCCTGCCACAGAGGGCAGTGGAGGCCAAATCACTGGATGGATTTAAGAGAGAGTTGGATAGAGCTCTAGGGGCTGGTGGAGTCAAGGGATATGGGGAGAAGGCAGGTACGGGTTATTGATAGGGGACGATCAGCCATGATCATAATGAATGGTGGTGCTGGCTCGAAGGGCCGAATGGCCTCCTCCTGCACCTATTTTCTACGTTTTCTAAACTCGCCAATTAGGTTGCCCAAGTGGGACAGCCCCTTAAGAAGCACCGTCTTAACGTGTCGCATGAAGTTCGTTCACTTATCTGTGCCTCTCATAATTTTATATACTTCTATCCGGTTGCCTCTCACCCTAGAGAAAACAATGGTTCAATGTGCCCAAGTTCATAAGTTCTGCAGCAGAATTAGGCCATTCGGCCCATCAAGTCTACTCCGCCATTCAATCATGGCTGATCCTATCTCTCCCTTCTAACTCCATTCTCCTGCCTTCTCCCCATATCCCTCAACACCCATACAATCTCCGCATTAAAAATACCCAATGACTTGGCCTCCACAGCCGTCTGTGGCAATGAATTCCACAGATTCACCGCCCTCCGACCCAAGATATTCCTCCTCATCTCCTTTCTAAAGGTACGCCCTTTTTAAGGTTAAGGCATCTGGTCCCGCCATATCAAGATTAGTTAACTTCATTCTATCCATCCTTCTCCCATATTCTTGCAACCAGAAACCTTTAGTTTCGTTTCGAGATAACAGCGCAGAAACAGGCCCTTTGGCCCGCCGTGTCGCGCCGGCCAGCGTTCCCCTCACACTAACGCTATCCTACACACTAGGGACAATCTACAATCTTTACCAAAGCCAATTAACCTACAAACCTGCTCGTCAATGGGAGTGTGGGGAGGAACCAGGAGCACCCGGGGGAAACCCACACGGTCACGGGGAGAAAGTGCAAACTCCACGCCGACAGCACCCGTCGTCAGGATCGAACCCGGATCTTTGGCGCTGTGAGGCGGCAACTCTACCGCTGCGCCACCATTTTTTATTCTTATTCCTTCCCCAGTTCCGAAGGAAACGCGAACATTTTCTTTCTCCACAGATGCTGGCTGATGGGCTGAGTTTTTCCTGCATTTGTGTGGTCCCCTCACGGGGAATTCTCAAGTGGACCCAAGTGCACACGTGGGCGGTCACGGTGGAGTCGCTGCCGTCCAGCGAGCGCAGCGCCGGAGACCCAGGTTCGATCCCGACTACGGGCGCTGCCGGTACGGAATTTGCACGTTCCCCCCCGCGACCTGCGTGTGTTTTATCCGAGATCTTCGGTTCCATCCCACACTGCAGGGTGTAAAAAAAAGTGTTTAAAAAAAAATTGTCCCCAGTGTGTGTAGGATAGTGTTAAGATGCAGGGATCACTGGTCGGCACGGACCTGGTGGGCCTGTTTCCGCTCTAAACTAAACTACACTACACATAAAACAGTGTTATTAATTTGCTTTACATTTTCAAAATATATATACTTCTGTAAAAAAAAAACTCAGTAGATAGGCAAATTGGTTAAGAGATTGGGCAGTTGGTGTCTTGGAGCAGGCGTTTGGTCAGCTGCTCTACATCAGTGAGACCAAGCGATCGCTTCACCCAACACCTCCTCCGCTCGGTTCGCAATAACCAACCTGATCTCCCGGTGGCTCAGCACTTCAAGCTCCCCCTCCCATTCCCAATCCGACATTTCTCTCCTGGGCCTCCTCTCCGTGGTCAGAGTGAGGACCGCCGCAAATCGGAGGAGCAGCACCACCTCATATTTGCTGGAGAAACTCAGCGGGTGAGGCAGCATCCATGGAGCGAAGGAATAGGTGACGTTTCGGGTGGAGACCCTTCTTTCAGTCTGAAGAAGGGTCTCGGCCCGAGACGTCACCTGTTTCCTTCGCTCCATGGATGCTACCTCACCCGCTGAGTTTCTCCAGCATTTTTGTCTCCTTGTGATCTTATAAATGGGTGACGTTGTTGGGTCAGGGTAGTTTTAAATGGATGGACAGCGCAGGTGTGAGCTGAAGAAGTTCGACCCGCTTGGGGTTAATTTTTGCACACTTAAGTGTGACAATGCAACTCTTCTCTGCTCAGTGTAATTTTCAGGAGTGTTTAGCCGGCTTGCTAAACCAGGAAAGGTGCTGGCGTGGAGCGGTGTCCCATCTGCCACACAGCAATCCACGCTGGGACACACTGCCTTTCTTTAGACATGAAAAGTAAACTGCGTTCCTGTAATCCCTTGCTTGGTCCTGGTTCCCAACGTTGGGGTGGAGTCCAGAACCAGGGGCCACACACAGTTTAAGAATAGGTGGCAAGCCATTTAGAACGGAGATGAGGGAAAGCTTTTTCACACAGAGAGTTGTGAGTCTGTGGAATTCTCTGCCTCAGAGGGCGGTGGAGGCCGGGTCTCTGGAGGCTTTCATTTCGAGAGTGTTGGGGGAGTCCAGAACCAGGGGTCACAGTGTAAGAATAAGAGGTCGGCCGTTTAGTACAGATGAGGAAAAACCATTTCACCCAGGGAGTTGTGAATCTGTGGAATTCTCTGCCTCAGAGGGGGGTGGAGGCTGGTTATAGACAATAGACAATAGGTGCAGGAGTAGGCCATTCGGCCCTTCGAGCCAGCACCGCCATTTAATGTGACCATAACTGATCATCCCCAATCAGTACCCCGTTCCTGCCTTCTTCCCATATCCCCTGACTCCGCTATCTTTAAGAGCCCCATCTAGCTCTCTCTTGAAAGCATCCAGAGAACCTGCCTCCACCGCCCTCTGAGGCAGAGAATCCCACAGACTCGCCACGCTCTGTGAGAAAAAGTGTTTCCTCGTCTCCTTTCTAAATGGCTTACCCCTTATTCTTAAACTCTGTGCGGCCCCTGGTTCTGGAATCCCCCAACACCGGGAACATGTTTTGTGCCTCTAGCGTGTCCAAGCCCTTAACAATCTTATATGTTTCAATGAGATCCCCTCTCATCCTTCTAAACTCGAGTGTACAAGCCCAGCTGCTCCATTCTCTCAGCAAATGACAGTCCCGCCATCCTGGTGAACCTACGCTGCACTCCCTCAACAGCAAGAATGTCCTTCCTCAAATTAGGGGACCAAGACTGCACACAATACTCCAGGTGTGGTCTCACTAGGGCTCTGTCCAACTGCAGAAGGACCGCTTTGCTCCTATATTCAATTCCTCTTGTTATAAAGGCCAACATGTCATTTGCTTTCTTCACTACCTGCTGTACCGGCATGCTTACTTTCATAGACTGATGAACAAGGACCCCCAGATCCTGTTGTACTTCCCCTTTTCCCAACTTGACGACATTTAGATAGTAATCTGCCTTCCTGTTTTTGCTACCAACATGGATAACCTCACATTTATCCGCATTAAACTTCATCTGCCATGCATCTGCCCACTCCCCCGACCTGTCCAAGTCACCCTGCATTCTCATAGCATCCTCCTCACAGTTCACACTGCCACCCAGCTTTGTGTCATCTGCAAATTTGCTAATGTTGCCTTGAATCCCTTCATCCAAATCATTGATGTATATTGTAAATAGCTGCGGTCCCAGCACCGAGCCTTGCGGTACCCCACTAGTCGCTGCCTGCCATTCTGAAAGGGGCACGTTAATCGCTACTCTTTGTTTCCTGTCTGCCGACCACTTCGGCTTGTACTCGCTGGAATTTAGGAGATTGAGGGGGGATCTTATAGAGACTTACAAAATTCTTAAGCGGTTGGACAGGCTAGATGCAGGAAGATTGTTACCAATGTTGGGGAAGTCCAGAACAAGGGTTCACAGTTTAAGGATAAGGGGGAAGTCTTGTAGGACCGAGATGAGAAAAACATTTTTCACACAGAGAGTGGTGAATTTGTGGAATTCTCTGCCACAGAAGGCAGTTGAGGCCAGTTCGTTGGCTATATTTAAGAGGGAGTTAGATGTGGCCCTTGTGGCTAAAGGGATCATGGGGTATGGAGAGAAGGCAGGTACAGGATACTGAGTTGGATGATCAGCCATGATCATATTGAATGGCGGTGCAGACTCGGGCAAAAGGGCCGATCGGCCTACTCCTGCAACCATTTTCTATGATTCTCTATCCATGTCAGCAATCTACCCCCAATACCATGTGCCCTCATTTTGCCCACTAATCTCCTATGTGGTACCTTATCAAAGGTTCTCTGGATGCTTTCATTTTGAGAGTTAGGTAGGGCTCTTTGGGATAGCGGAATTAGGGGATATGGGGGGGGGGGGGGGGGGAAGGCAGGAACGAGGTACTGATTGGGGATGATCAGCCATGATCACATTGAATGGCGGTGCTGGCTCGAAGGGCCGAATGGTCTACTCCTGTACCTATTGTCTAATAGATTGCTTGTTCTGAACCCTGCCCTGTGCCACCTGTATATTCAATTCACTGAGACAAAACCAGTAATATATACATATTTATATATATTTCTTAAAAAATTAGTCGTGGGAAATGGCGGAGAAAATATTTGAACACAACTTTTTTTTCGGGGGGTGGGGGCGGGGGGGAATATTTCTGAGACACATAACTGTCAAAATATGTCAAGGCTGTTGTTCAGTTTTCCTTAAAAACGGGATGGCATTTAGAAAAGTCCATCAGATTTTCAAAGCATCAGGTCCTGCGAAGATTTGGAGGGTGTGAGAAGGAAGCTGAAATTCTCTTCGTGGTTGGGAGAGGCAAAGCAGGAGTTTCGTATCGGGCCACATCTCATTCAGCACTAAATGTTGTGTGACAGCAGGATGCGATATCACCAGACGGCGTCGCCAACTCTCTCCCCCTCTCTCTCTCTGTCCATCTCTCTCTGACATTCTTTCTCTCCGTCTCTGGCTGTCTTCTCTCTGTCCGTCTCTCTCTCTCTGTCTGTCTGTCTGTCTGTCTCTCTCTCTGACCGTCTTTCTCTGTGTCTGTCTCTCAGTCTGTGTCTCTCTCTATCCGTGTCTGTCTGTCTCTCTCTGTCTCTGTCTATCGCTATCGCTCCCTCTCTCTCTCTCCGTCTTTCTCTCTGTCCGTCTGTCTTTCTGTCCGTCTGTCTCTGTCAGTCTTTCTCACTCTGTGTGTCCGTCTCTCTCTCTCTCTCTCTCTCTCTGTCTAACTGTCTGTCTGTCTCTCCCTCCCTCTCCCTCAATGCTCTGCTTGCTCAGCCGGTCCTTAGGGTTGCTAAGCCCTTAAGGCAGACCGGGTGAAGTGGGCCGAGGGGCCGTGGTCTGCGGTTGGCTGGCGACCCTGTACTTTGAGTCCCGCCCCGCCGGGCCGGGCAGCGACCTGATCACCGAGGACTTGCGGACCGCCGAGCCGGCGGCCGCGGTGTTAGTTCTGGGCTGGCAGAGTGAGGAGGGGACAGGAGGAGGGGGGAGGGGAGGGGGATGGGGAAGGACACGGGCTCCTGCCTGAGGTGTCGGGGCGGCGACGACGATTCTCGCGGGCGGCGGGCGGGGCGCCGCGGCGATGCCCGGCGGCAAGACGCCGCCCGGGGCCTGTTGCCTGCTCGGGGCCACCCCGCCCTTGGCCGCTCCGCCTCCGTGCGGCGAGGGCTTCCGCGGCCTGCCCCTCCTCTTCTTGGAGAGGTGGTCAGCGCCGAGCGGCGGCAGCAGCGGCCGGCAGGCGGGCCGTTTGCGCGGCGAGATCTGCGGCTGTTCGGGCGGGAACTTGCCGTCCTTCAGCCCCGGGGCGGTGGCGACGACGGCGGGAGGCGGGGCCTCGGCGGGCAGCGCCGGCAGCCTAACCGGGCTGGCGGACACGCCCGGCAGGATGACGGTGACCTTCTTCAGCAGCGGCACCATCCCCGCTCCGCCGCCGGGCCCCGGGGACAGGGGGATGGCGCCCAGCGTGATGGGCAGGGCCGAGCGGGCGATCACACCGGCGGCAGAGATGGCCACCAGCTTCTTGGCCAGCGCCTTGGGCCGGATGGGGGCGAAGCGGTTTATCACGCTGTCCACATCAGCCGCCGAGGGCTGCTTCGCCCGGACGGCTCCTGGCGACCCGTCTTTCCCGCTCGGGGAGCTCGGCACCGCCCCTTTCGACGTCTCCGTCTGAAAACAAAAGGAAAAAAAATGTCTATTAACCAGGGAGGTGCAGAGGGTCATAAGTGATAGGAGCAGAATTAGGCCATTTGGCCCATCAAGTCTGCTCCGCCATTCAATCCAGGCTGAGCTATCTCTCCTGCCTTCTCCCCTTAACCCCATGGCAACCGTACTAATCAAAAATTTTATCTCTCTCTCTGCCTTAACAATATCCACTGACGTGGCCCTAATTTGAGGAAGGACATTCTTGCTATTGAGGGAGTGCCGCGTGCGTTCACCAGGTTAATTCCCGGGATGGCGGGACTGTCATACGCTGAGAGAATGGAGCGGCTGGGCTTGTACACTCTGGAGTTTAGAAGGATGAAAGGATATCTCATTGAAACATATATGATTGTTAAGGGCTTGGACACGCTAGAGGCAGGAAACATGTTCCCGATGTTGGGGGAGTCCAGAACCAGGGGCCACAGTTTAAGAAAAAGGAGTAAGCCATTTAGAACGGAGACGAGGAAACACTTTTTCTCACAGAGAGTGGTGAGTCTGTAGAATTCTCTGCCTCAGAGGGCGGTGGAGGCAGGTTCTTTGGATGCTTTCAAGAGAGAGCTAGATAGGGCTCTTGAAGATAGCGGAGTCAGGGGATATGGGGAGAAGGCAGGAACGGGGTACTGATTGGGGATGATCAGCCATGATCACGTTGAATGGCGGTGCTGGCTCGAAGGGCCAAATGGCCTACTCCTGCACCTATTGTCTATTGAACTGCAGACGCTGGTTTAAAGTGAAGATAGACACAAAATTGTGGAGTAACTCAGTTGGTCAGGCAGCATCTCTTGGGAGAAAGAATGGGTGACATTTCGGGTCGAGACCCTTATTCTACTACAAACCCACTGACTCCCATGGCTATCTGGACTACACTTTTTCCCACCCTGCTTCCTGTAAGGACTCTATTCCCTACTCCCAATTCCTCCGTCTACGCCGCATCTGCACCCAGGATGAGGTGTTCCAAACCAGGACATCGGAAATGTCCTCATTCTTCAGGGAACGGGGGTTCCCTTCTTCTACTATAGATGAGGCTCTCACCAGGGTCTCTTCTATGCTCTCACTCCCCATCCTCCCACTCGTAACAAGGGCAGAGTCTCCCTTGTCCTCACCTTCCACCCTACCAGACGGCACAGATAATCCTCCAACATTTTCGCCACCTCCAACGGGATCCCACCACTGGCCACATCTTCCCATCTCCCCCCCTTTCGGCTTTCCGCAGAGACCGCTCCCTCCGTAATTCCCTGGTGAATTCTTCCCTTCGCACCCCCTCTCCGGGCACTTTCCCTTGCAAACGCAGGAAATGTTACACTTGTCGATTTACTTCCCCCCCCCCCTTGACTCCATCCAAGGACCCGGGCAGTCCTTCCAGGTGCGGCAGGGATATGGGGAGAAGGCAGGCACAGGTTATTGATTGGGGACGATCAGCCATGATCGCATTGAATGGCGGTGCTGGCTCGAAGGGCGAATGGCCTCCTCCTGCACCTATTTTCTATGTTTCTAATACAAGCCTAGTCTTTTCAATCTTTCCTCATATGACAGTCCCGCCATCCCAGGGATCAATCTGGTGAACCTACGCGGCACTGCCTCAGACACAAGGATGTCCTTCCTCAAATGAGGAGACCAAAACATTTAGGCAGGACAATTAGTCGAGGCAGGAATGGCACTAAATGCCCAGCAACGTTTAGCACTCACCTGCGAGTCTTGTGTTTTCTCCTCAACGTTCTTCCCCGCGTTCTTGGACTGCTGTCGATGCTTTGGGTCCTTCTCCCCTTTCAGCATGTTTTCTGCAGGTTAAGCAAAGGGCGGAGATGAAGAGAAGTACAAAAGTACCAGTGCTTTAAAAACCAAACGGGGTCTGTGAACATTTCTTTCATGTTAGGGGTGATGGCCACTCTCCATTGTGGGTTACAAGTTTGTGAGTCACAGGAGTTGCCATTCGGTACATCAAGTCCACTCCGCCATTCAATCCTGGCCGATCTATCTCGCCCACTCAACCCCATTCTCCTGCCTTCTCCCCGTAACCCTTGACGCTCTTACGAATCAAGAATCTGTCAATCTCCGCCTTTAAAATATCCGCACTGACAGCACCTAAAACATTGAAACATATAAGATTGTTAAGGGCTTGGACACGCCAGAGGCAGGAAACATGTTCCCGATGTTGGGGGAGTCCAGAACCAGGGGCCACACACACAGTTTAAGAATAAGGGGTAAGCCATTTAGAACGGAGACGAGGAAACACTTTTTCTCACAGAGAGTGGTGAGTCTCACAGAGAGTGGAATTCTCTGCCTCAGAGGGCGGTGGAGGCCGGTTCTCTGGATACTTTCAAGAGAGAGCTGAATAGGGCTCTTAAAGATAGCGGAGTTAGGGGATATGGGGAGAAGGCAGGAACGGGGTACTGATTGGGGACGATCAGCCGTGATCACATTGAATGGCGGTGCTGGCTCGAAGGGCCGAATGGCCTCCTCCTGCACCTATTGTCTACTGCCTGTAGTCAGGATCGAACCTGAGACTCTGGCGCTGTGAGGCAGCAACTCTACCATTGCGCTGCCTGGATAGAGTAGACACGGAGAGGATGCTTCCACTCATAGAAGAGTCCAGGACCAGAGGGCAAAAATACCCAATGAAGGGGCCTCCACAGCCGTCTGTGGCAATGGATTCCACAGATTCACCACCCTCTGACTAAAGAAATTCCTCCTCATCTTCTGTCTAAAGGTACGTCCTTATATTCTGAAGCTCTGCCCTCTGGTCCTGGGCTCTCCCACGGGGGGAAACACCCTCCCCACATCCACTGCATCCAGGTTGCACAGGGGCGCAGCGGTAGAGTTGCTGCCCCACAGCGCCAGAGACCTGGGTTCGATCCCGACCCCGGGTGCTGCCTGCACACAGTTTGCACGCTCTCCCCGTGACCTGCGTGGGTTAGACAATAGACAATAGGTGCAGGAGGAGGCCATTTGGCCCTTCGAGCCAGCACCGCCATTCAATGTGATCATGGCTGATCATCCACAATCAGTACCCCGTTCCTGCCTTCTCCCCATATCCCATGACTCTATTATATTTTTAAGAGCCCTACCTAGCTCTCTCTTGAAAGCATCCAGAGAACCTGCCTCCACCACCCTCTGAGGCAGAGAATTCCACAGACTCACCACTCTCTGTGAGAAAACGTGTTTCCTCGTCTCCGTTCTAAATGGCTTACTCCTTATTCTTAAACTGTGTGTGGCCCCTGGTTCTGGACTCCCCCAACATCGGGAACATGTTTCCTGCCTCTAGTGTGTCCAAGCCCTTAACAATCATATATGGTTCAATGAGATCCCCTCTCATCCTTCTAAACTCCAGAGTGTACAAGCCCAGCTGCTCCATTCTCTCAGCATATGACAGTCCCGCCATCCCAGGAATTAACCTTGTAAACCTACGCTGCACTCCTTCAATAGCAAGAATGTCCTTCCTCAAATTAGGGGACCAAAACTGCACACAATACTCCAGGTGTGGTCTCACTAGGGCTCTGATTTATTTTCTGAGATTTCACAGTATGTTGCCACATATTTTGCTCATAATTTCTTAACTCGCTCCGAAGAACTTGGATATTCTAAGGAAGTGAAAATAAATGTTTTACCATTGTGGCTCTGATGCAGAAAGGAGAAGTTTTAGATTTAGTTTAGATACACAGCATGGGAAATATGCCCTTTGGCCATAACCAACCACTGATTTTTCTCTCCGTATAAATCATTGAAAACCCATGGAAGGGATCTTCTGGAGTTTAGAAGGATGAGAGGGGTATCTTATTGAAACATATATTAGATTATTAAGGTTTTGGACACGCAAGAGGCAGGAAAATATGTTCCTGATGTTGGGGGAGTCCAGGGGCCACACACAGTTTAAGAATAAGGGGTAAGCCATTTAGAACGAGGAAACACTTTTTCACACAGAGAGTTGCGAGTGTGGAATTCTCTGCCTCAGATGCACTGATGTAAAGCATTTTGGTCAACGTGAGCTGTTTTTAAATGTGCTATACCAATTAAAATTGACTGACTGACTGACAGAGGGCGGTGGAGGCCGGTTCTCTGGACGCTTTCAAGAGAGAGCTAGATAGGGCTCTTAAAGATAGCGGAGTCAGGGGATATGGGGAGAAGGCAGGAACGGGGTACTGATTGGAGATGATCAGCCATGATCTCATTGAATGGCGGTGCTGGCTCGAAGGGCCGAATGGCCTACTCCTGCACCTATTGTCTACTGTCTATTGATGTTTCTTTCATGAGTAAAGGTAACACAGCAGGTCAGGCAGCATCTGTGGAGAGACATCCGTGAAGACGGCGCCGTGGCCACAGAAACGTTTAAAAAGAGCCATGAAGACCCTAATGGGTGGAATGGCCCTTGTCTGTGTTGTAAACTTTGGACAATGTTAAATGGGGAAATCTCCTACATGGAGAGGATTCGGAGGCTCAGTTAAAGGACACCGGGAATGAAGGAATGAATGAAAGAATGAATGAATGAATGAAGGAAGGAAGGATGGAATGAATTAAGGAATGAAGGAATGAATGAATGAAGGATGGAACGGAGGATGGAACGGGGGGAGGAACGGAGGGAGGAACGGAGGGAGGAAGGAACGGAGGAAGGAACGGAGGAGGAACGGAGGGAGGAACGGAGGAAGGAATGGAGGGAGGATGGAATGGAGGAAGGGAAGGAATGAAGGATAGGAAGGAATGAAGGAAGGAATGGAAGGAATGGAGGGGAGGAAGGAATGGAGGAAGGAATGGAGGAAGGAATGAAGGAATGGAGGAAGGAAGGAATGCAGGAAGGAAGGAAGGAATGAAGGAAGGAATGGATGAAGGAAGGAAGGAAGGAAGGAATGAAGGAAAGAACGAAGGAATACTTTGTGACATTCCCAAGGTATGCAAATAGTGGCCCATAAAGGGCACTGACAAAATTAGTGTCCGCGCCAGGTTCCCCTTTGTTCTTCCCCCTCCCCCCACCCTCACAGCACTCCCCCCCCCCCCCCCCCCCCATGCCGGGTCCTCCACCCACGTCACTCACCGGTCATAAGCTCCTCCATCACCATCATGGCGTTCTTGGTTCTGGGGCTGATCAGGTGCTCCATCACTAGGAAGCGGGCCAGGTCCACCACCGTGTCGAACTGCCTCATCAGCACCCGCTGCGCCCACTCGCAGATCAGGCTGATGGCCGCAGTCATCAGCGTCTCGTTCTGCTGCGGGTCAACTTCCTTCAACTCGGACTGACGGGGGAGCGGGGGGGTGGGGAGAGAGAGAGAGAGAGAGAGGGAGAGAGAGGGAGAGAGAGAGATAGAGAGAGAGAAAGAGAGAGAGAGAGAGAGAGAGAGAGAGAGAGAGAGAGAGAGAGAGAGAAAGAGAGAGAGAGAGAGAGAGAGACAGAGACAGAGAGAGAGAGAGAGAGAGAAAGAGATAGAAAGAAAGGGAAAAAAAAGAAAGAGAGTGAGAGCGAGAGAGCGAGGCAGACACAGAGATGGAGACAGGCAGAAAGAGAGAGGTGGAGGGAGAGAGAAAGAATGAATCAGAAAGAGAGGGGCAAATATGCAGACAGAGAGAAAGAGAGAGAGATACACAAAGAGCAAGCACACAGATAGATACAGAGAGAGAGAGAGAGAGAGAGAGAGAGAGAGAGAGAGAGAGCGAAAAGAGAGCGAGAGAGAGATGGAGAGCGAGAGAGAGAGAGAGAGAGAGAGAGAGACAGGTAGGAAGAGACACGCAGATACAGACATACGAGATGGAGGCAGGTGGAAAGAGAGATAGATACAGACATACAGAGATGGAGACAGGCAGAAAGAGAGGAGAGAGACACACACACAGAAAGAAAGAGACACACACATAGAAAGAGAGAGGCAGACCATAAGCATAAATAATGTGCGTAAGTTGGCTTGTCTGCTCCTGAGCTGAGGCAGCCTTGGTCCCTCTCAGTGGTTCATGGTCTACTTCTCACTGTGTCCTGGGCCTCCCTCCATCTCTCTCTCTCTCTCCCTCTCTCTCACACTTCCTCTTGTGTTGTGTCTCCATCTCTGTACCATCTTGCCGGTGACTAACGTCTCCCCAGCCTCTAGGTCAGGTACGTTCTGCCCCCCTCTATCTGCGCCAATCTCTCCGGTCCCGTTTGGGACTCGCATCACGCGGCATCTCTGACAGTGAAAGGCTCTCAGTGATGCAGCGGTCGCCCAGTATGGCGTTCAGGCAGCACAGCGGCAGAGTTGCTGCCTTACAGCGCTGGGCTCCACCCCTGCTACGGTTGCTGTCTGTGCGGAGTTTGCACGTTCTCCCCATGACCCGCGTGGGTTCCCCCCCCCCCCCCCGAGATCTTCGGTTTCCTCTCACGCTCCCAAGACGTCCAGATTTGTAGGTTAGTGGCTTGGTCAACGTAAAAAATGTGCCTAATGGGTGCAGGGTGGTGTTAACGTGCGGGGATCGCTGGTCGGCGCGGACCCGGTGGGCCGAAGGGCCTGTTTCTGGGCAGTGGAAGATGACTGAACTTTGGTGCCTTCCCTCACAGTGGGAAAACTTTGATTCTGCTGTGTGGCGATGTTTTATGTTGGAGTCTATCGTGAACCAGGGGCCACGCACAGTTTAAGGGGTCGGCCATTTAGAACGGAGATGAGGAAACACTTTTTCCTCACAGAGAGCAGTGAGTCTGTGGAATTCTCTGCCTCAGAGGGCGGTGGAGGCCGGTTCTCTGGATGCTTTCAAGAGAGAGCTAGATCGGGCTCTTAAAGATAGCGGAGTCAGGGGATATGGGGAGAAGGCAGGAACGGGGTACTGATTGTGGATGATCAGCCATGATCACATTGAATGGCGGTGCTGGCTCGAAGGGCCGAATGGCCTCCTCCTGCACCTATTGTCTACTGTCTGTTGTGTGTTGTGCTCTTTTTTCGAGTACAAGAGCAGGGAGGTTCTACTGCAGTTGTACAGGGCCTTGCTGAGGCCACACCTGGAGTATTGCGTACAGTTTGGGTCTCCAAATCTGAGGAAAGACATTCTTGCCATAGAGGGAGTACAGAGAAGGTTCACCAGACTGATTCCTGGGATGGCAGGACTTTCATATGAAGAAAGACTGGATAGACTCGGCTTGTACTCGCTAGAATTTAGAAGATTGAGGGGGGATCTTATAGAAACCTACAAAATTCTTAAGAGGTTGGACAGGCTAGATGCAGGAAGATTGTTCCCGATGTTGGGGAAGTCCAGGACAAGGGGTCACAGTTTAAGGATAAGGGGGAAATCCTTTAGGAACGAGATGAGAAAAACATTTTTCACACAGAGAGTGGTGAATCTCAGGAATTTTCTGCCACAGAAGGTAGTTGAGGCCAGTTCATTGTCTATATTTAAGAGGGAGTTAGACGTGGCCCTTGTGGCTAAAGGGATCAGGGGGTATGGAGAGAAGGCAGGTACAGACTGAGTTGGATGATCAGCCATGATCACATTGAATGGCGGTGCAGGCTCGAAGGGCCGAATGGCCTACCCCTGCACCTATTTTCTATTGTCTATTGTTGTGTTATTTTTTATGCGTATGGCTGTTTGGTGACCACACATTTCACTGTACCAATGGATACATGTGACAAATAAATGTATCTTGTGTCACTAAACCACACTAATCTAAAGTATTACTCTGGAGAGCGTGCTCTAGTGTTTGGAGCGGGGATTTGAACTTCAGAGCGCTGCCCACTGAACGAAAGCAGTTCACAACAGTCAAAACTGCACACAATATTCCAGGTGTGGGCTCAACTTTTAAAGGAGTGGTCACTTAGTTATGAATGTACACAATTATGCCGTCTAGCTTCCCCAAACATAAAGGTAGGATTAATACAAACATGATATACTTTTGCAATCCCACTTACTGGATCTGGGAGTTTCAAATCCAGGCTTGGAAGAGAAGGCATACTAACCACGGTCTTTCTTCTTATCCCGCCATAGCAGTACGTTGGAAAAAGTTAAGTATATAAGCAGGACGAGTACAATTGTAGAATATGTTAACTCTGTGGTTAAATTATCAGAAGAGTATACAGACACCAGGACTACTGATTGAGAGTCACAGAGTGATACAGTGTGGAAACAGGCCCTTCAGCCCAACTTGCCCACAATGTCCCAGCTACACTAGTCCCACCTGCCCGTGTTTGGTCCATATCCCTCTCAATCTGTCCTATCCATGTACCTGTCTAACTGTTTCTAAAACGTTGGGATAGTCCCAGCCTCAACTACCTCCTCTGGCAGCTCGTTCCACACACCCACCACCTCTTTGTGTGGAAAAGTTACCCCTCGGAAGTCCCATGTTATCCCATTTTCTTCATCCTACTTGGGGCACTTTGGGGAAGACAATCAACCTACAAAACTCGAATATCTTTGGGATGCGGGAGGAAACCCACGTGGTAACAGACAGAACATGCAAACTCCGCAGAGACAGCACACGTAGTTAGGATCGAACCTGGGTCTCAGGCGTTGTGAGGCAAGGTGGCGCAGCGGTAGAGTTGCTGCCTTACATCGCCAGAGACCCGGGTTCGATCCCGGGTACGGAGTGTGTACATTCTCCCCGTGGCTACGTGGTAAATTGTCCCGCGTGTGTGTGTGTGTGTGTGTGTGTGTGTGTGTGTGTGTGTGTGTGTGTGTGTGTGTGTTTGTTTGTTTGTGTGTGTCGGGCAGTGTTAAAGCCCTGTCCCACGGTACGAGTTCATTCCAAGAGCTCTCATGAGTTTAAAAAAAATCAAACTCGTGGTAAGCACGGAGAATGAACGTAGCGGGTACGTCGGAGCTCGGGGACGTCCCTTAGCGCTACCGGCAGGTACTCGGGAAGACTCGCTAACGGCAGGTAAGCACGGGAAGACTCGTGAAGATTTTTCAACATGTTGAAAAAATGTCCACGAGAGCCCAGAGTACCGACGAGCGGCCATTTCCGTAAATCAGGGCAAACTCGGGAGAGCTCTTGGAATGAACTTGTACCGTGGGACATGGCTTTTAACGTGCGGGGATCGCTGGTCGGCATGGACTCGGTGGGCCGAAGGGCCTGTTTCTGCGCCACCACTTCACTGGCAGCAACAGCCTGGAGCTTTGATGGGGTCGGGGGTCACCAGCTCGGTGGGCCGAAACGCGAAGAACACAACCACGATGGAAACGACAAAATCACGCGTTGCGTTTGAAGACAAAGGAGAAGGAAAAGGATATTTAGACTGGCCTCGCCCTCCCAGTCGTCGAGCCTTGAAGTTAGGAAAGACATCGCGCATAATTTTGCCAAAGTTGGCTGCACTCAGGAGCCGGTAGGACAGATTATCACAGTAACGCCTGCGTTCAAAGACAAAAGATCAGATTTGCTTTTACAATGCAAGGTTCCACACCGTAGTTTTTGTGTTTATATCATAAGGGATAGAAGCAGAATTAGGCCATTTGGCCCATCAAGTCTACACCGCCATTCAATCTCTCCCTCCCAACCCCATTCTCCTGCCCATTACCTCTGATACCCGTACTGATCTGCCTTAAAAATACCCACTGACTTGTGGCCTCCACAGCCTTCTGTGACAAAGAATTCCACAGATTCACCACCCTCTGACTAAAGAAATTCCTCCTCATCTCCTCCCGAAAGGAACGTCCTTTAATTCTGAGGCTGTGACCTCTAGTCCTAGACTCTCCCACTAGTGGAAGCATCCTCTCCACATCCACTCTATTCAGTATTCGGTAAGTATCAATGAGGTCCTCCCCTCATTCTTCTAAACTCCAGCGAGAGTACGGGCCGAGTGCCGTCAAACGCTCATCATATGCTAACCCACTCAATCCTGGAATCGTTCTTGTGAACCTCCTCTGGACCCTCTCCAGAGCCGGCACATCCCTCCTCAGATTGTGGGGCCCAAATCTGTTCACAGTACCCAGTTGTACAGGGCCTTGGCGAGACCACACCAGGAGTATTCCGTACAGTTTTGGTCTCCTAATCTGAGGAAAGACATTCTTGCCATAGAGGGAGTACAGAGAAGGTTCACCAGACTGATTCCTGGGATGGCAGGACTTTCATATGAAGAAAGACTGGATAGACTCGGCTTGTACTCGCTAGAATTTAGAAGATTGAGGGGGGATCTTATAGAAACGTACAAAATTCTTAAGGGGTTGGGCAGGCTAGATGCAGGAAGATTGTTCCCCATGTTGGGGAAGTCCAGAACACGGGGTCACAGTTTGATAAGGGGCAAGTCTTTTAGGACCGAGATGAGGAAAAAAATATTCACACAGAGAGTGGTGAATCTGTGGAATTCTCTGCCACAGAAGGTAGTTGAGGCCAGTTCATTGGCCATATTTAAGAGGGCGTTAGATGTGGCCCTTGTGGCTAAAGGGATCAGGGGGTATGGAGAGAAGGCAGGTACAGGATACTGAGTTGGATGATCAGCCATGATCATATTGAATGGCAGTGCAGGCTCGAAGGGCTGAATGGCCTACTCCTTCACCTAGTTCCTATGCTTCTAAATGCGGCCTGGCCAGCGCCTTAATGGAGCCTCAGCACTGCATCTCTGTCTCGGTGTCCATCTGGGAGGGGTGGTTAAAGTGACGTTTGCATACCTGTACGCATCATTCACTTACTTGTAAGATTCGTAGACATGTTGCTTTGGCAGACAGGTGTCTGGATGCTCCTCAAGATGGTTCCTGATCCAGTTGCAAGCGTGCATTTGGTCGGCAGTGCTTGTGGGGTACTGGTCACTGCCGCTGATGCTGGCGCTGCTATCAAATGGCAGTCATGAAAGAAAAGGAGAAAGACACCGTTATTTTCATACTTTAAAATCTCTGCACTGGGTCACAAAACCTCCTTTAGTTTGGTTTTAGAGATAGTTTGAACCGTGGCGTTCGCGGAGCTCAGATTCGGCTGCGGGACGTACCATCACCCGGCGGGGGTCACAACATCGGAAGCCTGGATCGCCTCAACGAAGAGGGAGAACGAGGAGGGAAGAGACATGGACTTTAAGACTTTTGCCTTCCATCACGGTGAGAAGGGCCTGGTAGACTCACTGTGGTGGATGTTAAATCTGTGTTTACTGTGTGTTTTGTTATTTTATTCTATGTAAATGACTGCAAGGCACGAAATTTTGTTCAGATTGAAAAGCCTGAATGACAATAAAGGATACTTTACTTTACAGCGCTGAAACAGGCCCTTCGGCCCACCAAGTCCGCACCGACCAGCGTTCCCCCCCCCCCGCACTGTCCTACACTAAACCGAAGTACTGAGAGAAAACCCTCGCAGGTCACGGGGAGAGCGTACAAACTCCGTGCAGACAAGCACCCATGGCCCGGAACGTACGCCCGGGACTCTGGCGCTGTGAGGCAGCAACTCTACCGCTGCGCCACCATGCCGCCCTATATGCCTCATGTGGAAATTGCATGGCAAAGGATAAAATGAATTAAAACACCGGACTGGCACAGAGGGGGAGTTGCTGCTTGTGCGATCCACAGGCCCGGGTTCGATCCCGACGACGGTTGCTGTCTGTATGGCGTTTGTATGTTCTCCCTGAGGCTGAGTGGGTTTTCTCCTCTATTCTCTTTGCAGCCAACTCTCTTTTGTCTCTCTTTACACTCTGGAGTTTAGAAGGATGAGAGGGGATCTCATTGAAACATATAAGATTATTAAGGGCTTGGACACGCTGGAGGCAGGAAACATGTTCCCGATGTTGGGGGAGTCCAGAACCAGGGGCCACAGTTAAAGAACAAGTAGTAAGCCATTTAGAACGGAGACGAGGAAACACTTTTTCTCAGAGAGTGATGAGTCTGTGGAATTCTCTGTCTCAGAGGGCGGTGGAGGCTGGTTCTCTGGATGCTTTCAAGAGAGCTAGATAGGGCTCTTAAAAATAGCGGGGTCAGGGGATATGGGGAGAAGGCAGGAACGGGGTACTGATTGGGGATGATCAGCCATGATCACATTGAATGGCGGTGCTGGCTCAAAGGGCAAAATGGCCTCCTCCTGCACCTATTGTCTATTGTCTCCAGGTGCTCTGGTTTCCTCCCACACCCCAAAGATGAACAGGTTTGCAGGTTAATTGGCTTTGGTAAATACAAATAAGAAATAGTTAGTAGTGTGTAAGATTGAGCTCGTGTATGGGGATCGCTGGTCGGGCCGGCTCGGTGGGCTGAAGAGACTGTTTCCGCGCTAATGTTTACGCGGTGACTAGGTACCTTTTCTCTCCATGGCTCGGGCCTGAAGGAAGTTGAAGGTAGAAATAAAGCTTCTCAGAATCTGAAAATCCTTTGACTTCTTGCTGCAGACAGAGTGAGAAAATGAATCAAACACCGCACGACCACAGGGGGGGAAACGCAGACTGGACACAGGCAGTAGCCGAGGTCAGGGTCTCTGGTGCTGTGAGGCAGCGGCTTGACCAACCGCGCCACTGCGCCCTCAACTCCTCACTTCCATATTCTTCAACGCCTTTGCCCAGACGCTCGCCTGAGCACCAGAAACTGAGAGGTTTCTTCCCAGCTGTTCCCAGGCAACTGAATCATCCTGCCAACAACTGGACAGCGACCCTGAGCAGCTATCTATCTCACTGCAGGCCCTCGGACTATCTTTAATCGGACTTTACCTTGCACTAAACGTGGCCAATTCCCGGGATGGCGGGGCTGACATATGATGATAGAATGCAGCGGCTTAGCTTGTATACTCTGGAATTTAGAAGGATGAGAGGGGAGCTTATTGAAACATATAAGATTATTAAGGGTTTGGACACGCAGGAAACATGATTCCGATGTTGGGGGAGTCCAGAACCAGGGGCCACAGTTAAGAATAAGGGATAAGCCACTTAGAATGGATGAGGGGAAGGGATCTTTTAGAAACATATAAAAACGAGAGTTGTTTTTTAAATGTGCTATATAAATAAATGTGACTTGACTATAAAAGGACTGGACAAGCTAGATGCAGGAAAAATGTTCCCAATGTTGGGCGAGTCCAGAACCAGGGGCCACAGTCTTAGAATAAAGAGGAGGTCATTTAAGACTGAGGTGAGAAAAAACTTTTTTACCCAAAGAATTGTGAATTTGTGGAATTCCCTGCCACAGAGGGCAGTGGAGACCAAATCACTGGATAGATTTAAGAGAGAGTTGGATAGAGCTCTAGGGGCTGGTGGAGTCAAGGGATATGGGCAGAAGGCAGGCACGGGTTATTGATAGCGGACGATCAGCCATGATCACAATGAATGGCGGTGTTGGCTCGAAGGGCCGAATGGCCTCCTCCTGCACCTATTTTCTATGTTTCTTTGTTTCTATGAGGAAAAACTTTTTCCACACAGAGAGTTGTGAATCTGTGGAATTCTCTGCCTCAGAAGGCAGTGGAGGCCAATTCTCTGGATGCTTTCAAGAGAGATAAATAGAGCTTATAAAGATAGTGGAGTCAAGGGAAATGGGGAGAAGGCAGGAGCGGGGTACTGATTATGGGTGATCAGCCATGATCACATTGAATGGTGGTGCTGGCTCGAAGGGCCGAATTGGCCTACTCCTGCACCTATTGCCTATGGTTATTCCCTTTATCATGTATCTGTGCGCTGTGGACGGCTGGATTGTAATCATATATGACTGATTCACACACAATAAGCTTTTCACCGTACCTCGGTACACGTGACACCAAACTAAACTGAACTGAACTAAATTGAACTGAACTAAACTGAATTAAACTAAACTAAACCAAACTGGCATCGGGTAGGATATTGAACAAGTACTTACCAGAACATTTTCCACTTTTATCTGGACATTTTTGCTGCAAGAAATAGAAGACAAGAATGGTTTTAAATAGGATCTTGGATCATGCAATGCAGATTAGGCATGGTGCTACAGCAGGTTATAATCAATATACTTTTGGAATGCTGTATGTATGTATTTATGTATGTATTGCTAGATCTATGTATGTATGGCTAGATAAGGATTTGAGTATAGGAGCAGGGAGGTTCTACTGCAGTTGTACAGAGTCTTGGTGAGACCACACCTTTGGTCTGTTGAGTACAGTTTTGGTCTCCTAATCTGAGGAAAGACATTCTTGCCATAGAGAGTACAGAGAAGGTTCACCAGACTGATTCCTGGGATGTCAGGACTTTCATATGAAGAAAGACTGGATAGACTCGGCTTGTACTCGCTAGAATTTAGAAGATTGAGGGGGGATCTTATAGAAACTTACAAAATTCTTAAGGGGTTGGACAGGCTAGATGCAGGAAGATTGTTCCCGATGTTGGGGAAGTCCAGAACAAGGGGTCACAGTTTAAGGATAAGGGGGAAGTCTTTTAGGACCGAGATGAGAAAAACATTTTTCACACATGAATCTCTGGAATTCTCTGCCACAGAAGGTAGTGGAGGCCAGTTCAATGACTATATTTAAGAGGGAGTTAGATGTGGCCTTTGTGGCTAAGGGGATCAGGGGGGTATGGAGAGAAGGCAGGTACGGGATACTGAGTTGGATGATCAGCCATGATCATATTGAATGGCGGTGCAGGCTCGAAGGGCCAAATGGCCTCCTCCTGCACCTATTTTCTATGTTTCTATGTACCACTTTATGTAGCACGTCAACGAGAGATATTTTTAAATGTGCTATCGAAATAAAATTGACTTGACTTGACTACTCTGCTGAGGATGAGAGAATAGATAAATATGCGAGTTTGTGCTAAATAGGATGCAGACTGCTTCTTACTTGATACCACTCTTTAACTTGTGCAGCAGAGTGCTCGGCTCAGTATCCACGGCCTCCGAGTCTGATGGGCTTAGCCTTCCTCGGTCTGCTTCTTGCAGGTGGACCTCTTCCTCCTCCATGGGATCGGTCTCTGGAAGAAAAAAGTTTCTAAAATCAGGAGAGGAATAGATTTGGTCGATGCACAGAGTCTCTTGCCCAGAGTAAGGGAAGCGAGGACCAGAGAACATAGGTTTAAGATGAAGGGGAAAAAGATTGAAATGGAATCTGAGGGGTAAAGGGCCTGTCCCACTTATGCGACCTTGGCTCGCAAATTACGCAAGCTCGTTGTAGCTTGTGGTGTACGGGCACCGTATGGCTGCGCGGGGCCGGTCCCACTTAGAAGCGCGGAGTTGTGCAGGGCTGGTCCCGACATCAGGGCTGGGCTCCAAAAATCTGACAGTGTCCGAAATCTTTGTGCTCCAACGGCCTGTCTGCACGCAGGCGCATTGCAGTTGTACGCAGCGTCTTGACGAAGTACGCCTAGCGCGTGGCGTGATGACGTCACCGCCCGACCCCGTGCGACGCCCAAATTCAGTCGGCCCACCTCCTGCCCAGCTGATTGGTAAGTATGACGCAAATGACGTCACGCGCGAACTCCGCATCCGTTTGGTCGCGCCAAATGCACGCAATCGCATGCAAGTGGGACAGGCCCTTAACTTTTTCACACAAAGGGTGGTGGGTGTATGGAACAAGCTGCCAGAGGAGGTGGTTGAGGCTGGGACTATCCTAACGTTTAAGAAACAGTTAGACAGGTACATGGATAGGACGTTGTTGTCTCCGAGATCTTGGCTTTCCTCCGACACTCCATCGATGTACAGGTTGATTGGCTTTGTAAATTGTCCCTAGTGTGTGGAGGATAGTGTTAATATGCGGCGATCACAGATCGGCGTGGACTTGGTTGGCTGAAGGGCCTCCTTCCGCACTGTATCTCTAAACTAACGTTTAGAGAGATATGGGCCAAACGCAGGCAGGTGGGACTAGTGTAGCTGGGACACGTTGGCCAATGTGGGCACGTTGGGCCAAAGGGTCTGTTTCCACACTGTATGACTCTATGATAGGACATACTACAAATGGAATCTGCTCCAGATTCAGGGACAGTTTCTTCCCAGCTGTTATCAGGCAACTAAACCATCCTAAAAACAACTAGAAAGCAATCCTGAACTACTATCTACCTCATTGGAGACCCGCGGACTATCTTTGATCGGACTTTCACGAGACATGATCAAGTATCTGTACACTGTGGATGGATCGATTGTAATCGTTTATAGTCTTTCTGCTGACTGATTAGCACGCAACAAAAACTTTTCACCGTACACAATACACATGACGATAAACTAAAGGGCCAGTCCCATTTACTCGACCTTTACAGGCGACTGCTGGCACCCGCGATATGTCGCCGAAATTTTCAACATATTGAAAATTCAGCGGAGACCAGAACAACTCTTTGTAGACCTCTCACGACCATACAGCCTGTAGGCAGGTTTGTAAGTTAATTGGCCCTCTGCAAATTTCAGGTCTGTACGTTTCTTCAGGCTGAATCATCTCTGGGCTTTGTCCAACTGTTGCCTATCGAAATGTATCCACTTATTACTTGCGGGCTTTGTTCTGGCCCTCCTCTCTTCCATCTTTCCATCACCCATCAATGTTCACCAGGGATGATGTCAGACTCGCCGAGTTACTCCAGCACTTTGTGTTCTTTCTTATAATAGGCATCTGCAGTACATTGCTTCTAACTGTCAGCAGTCCATTTTCTTCACCCGACGCTGCCAGGTCCAACAAGTTACTCCAGCAGATAGACACAAAAAGCTGGAGTAACTCAGCGGGACAGGCAGCATCCATGTTCCCCAGAGATGCTGCCTGTCCCGCTTAGCTTTTTGTGTCTTTCTTCGGTTTAGAGCAGCATCTGCAGTTCCTTCCTGCACATTACTCCAGCACTTTGCTTTAGTCAAGATTCCAGCATGTAGTCTCTCATGTCTACCTAACATTCTGTCCAGCTTTATAGTCTTTGGCACACTGGCAGTGGCTCAGGGGTAGAGTTGCTGCCTTGCAGCGCTGTAAGCGGCAGAGACCCAGGTTCAATCCCGACTACGGGTGCGGAGTTTGTACGTGACCGCATGGGTTTTCCACCGAGATCTTCGGTTTCCTCCTACACTCCAGAGATGTGTGGGTTTGTAGGTTAATTGGCTTCAGTATAAATGTAAATTGTCCCTAGTGTGTGTAGTATAGTGCGGGGATCATTGGCCGGTGCAGACACACTGGGCCAAAGGGCCTGTTTCCGCACTGCATCTCTAAACAAGACTAAAGGAAGGAAAGCAGTGCTTGGAGCCCAGGTGGTTGCGGGAATGTTCAGAGCATTGGCGATGGGAGTTGATATGATTGAGGAATGTGTCGCTCCACTATCTTCCTATTTTTTCTCACCCCCAAAAAATAAACTTTATTCAGAATACAAAATATACACAATGAACAGTGCTAAAACTGCTGGCATTCTCAGCGGCTATACATACATTCATGGGCATTATATTTGGTAGTGATCACAAAATTATCCTGACACCAGAGACCCTTGCCACTTATGTCAACCCTTGTTTGAGGTGCGTCTCCACCACACCCTGCCCCCCATCTCCAGCAGCGGAAGGACCCTAGACTGTGGTCCAGAACCAGGGGCCACAGTTTAAGAATAAGGAGTAAGCCATTTAGAACGGAGACAAGGAAACACTTTTTCTCACAGAGAGTGGTGAGTCTGTGGAATTCTCTGCCTCGGAGGACGGTGGAGGCAGGTTCTCTGGATATTTTCAAGAGAGAGCTAGGTAGGGCTCTTAAAAATAGCGGAGTCAGGGGATACGGGAGAAGGCAGGAACGGGGTACTGATCAGCCATGATCATTGAATGGCGGTGCTGGCTCGAAGGGCCGAATGGCCTACTCCTGCACCTATTGTCCTCCCCCACAGAGCCTTGGCGTTGGCTGCACCGAGCTTCAGTGCGTCCCTCAGCAGTACTCCTGCAGTCTGCAGTGGGCCAGTCGGCAACATTCCCCGACGGACATCGCGCTCCGCTGGGAGATCAACATTTTCGGGCAGACCAAAGAGCGCCTTTCAGCAGGTGGCGACACTTGGTGCCCACGTGCTCTGGCGCTGCACAATCCTCGATGCAGCCACACACGAAGGTGGCCATCGGGATGAGGGCGTGCTTTTGCCAACTTGTGCATCATGACCCATTGGACCCAGTCCATCTTTGACCCCCAGATGAACTGGAAGGAGGCCCGGGTGATCGCAGAGGCATAGGTGTAGGCCACATTTGCGCCTTCCAGCAGCCCTGAGAGCACCTCACAACCAATTTTCCCCCCCATTTTTAGGAAAGCAGCTTGCACAGACCCAATTTTCTTCTGACCTTGGCTTTGGGGAATAGGCCACACTTAGAGTCACAGAATCTTACAGCTTAGAAAGCGGGTCTAAGCGTTCTCCCCGTGACTCTACACGGGTCACGGGGAGAAGGTGCAAACTCCGTACCTGCAGCACCCATAATTGGGATGGAACCTAGGTCTCTGCGGATGCAATTGATGAGGTTGGAGGAGGTACAGGTGAACCCCTGTCGGACCTGGAAGGACTGCTTGGGTCCCTGAAAGGAGTGGAGGGGGGAGGTAAAGGGACAAGTGTAGCATCTTTTGCGGTTGCAGGAGAAAGTGCCCGGGGAACGGGTGGAGCGGGAGGGAAGGGAAGAATTGACAAGGGAGTTGCGGAGGGAGCGGTCTTTGACAGGGGGGGGAAGATGGGAAGATGTGGCGAGTGCAGGGGTCACGTTGGAGGTGGCGAAACTGGCGGAGGACTATGTGTTGTATGTGCCGGCTGGTGGGGTGAAAGGTGAGGACCAGGGGGACTCTGCCCTTGTTGCGAGTGGGGGAATGGGGGGAGAGGGCAGTGTTGCGGGGTATGGAGGAGACCCTGGTGCGAGCCTCATCTATGGTGGGGGAGGGGAATCCCCGTTCGCTGAAGAATGAGGCCATTTGTGATGACCTGGTGTGGAACACCTCATCCTGGGAGCAGATGCGGTGTAGACGGAGGAATTGGGAATAGGGGATGGAGTCCTTACAGGAAGCAGGGTGGGAGGAAGAGTAGTCCAGGTAGCTGTGGGAGTCAGTTGGTTTGTAGTGGATGTCGGTCAGGAGTGTATCACCTGCAATAGAGATGGTGAGGTCAAGGAATGGTAGGGAAGTGTCGGAAATGGTCCATGTGTATTTGAGTGCCGGATGGAAGTTGGTGGCGAAATGGATGAAGTCAGTCAGTTGTGTGTGGGTGCAGGAGGTGACACCAAAGCACTCTTCGATGTAACGGAGGTAGAGGTCGGGGATGGGGCCCTGGTACGCCGAGAACAAGGATTGTTCGACGTACCCGACAAAGAGGCACACGTAGCCGGGGCCCTTGCGTGTGCCCATAGCTACGCCTTGTGGTTTACTATTGCCTAAAGCAGTTTACTATTGCCTAAAGCAGCCCAAGAGCACCGCATGACCAATTTTTTTCCTCATTACGGACCGGGAACGCCATGTGAATTGGCCCAATTTTCGTTCGGCCTCGGCCATCCTGGAGACCACACCTGGAGTATTGCGTACAGTTTTGGTCTCCTAATCTGAGGAAAGACATTCTTGCCATAGAGGGAGTACAGAGAAGGTTCACCAGACTGATTCCTGGGATGGCAGGTCTTCCATATGAAGAAAGACTGGATAGACTCGGCTTGTACTCGCTAGAATTTAGAAGATTGAGGAGGGATCTTATAGAAACTTACAAAATTCTTAAGGGGTTGGACAGGCTAGATGCAGGAAGATTGTTCCCGATGTTGGGGAACTCCAGAACAAGGGGTCACAGTTTAAGGATAAGGGGAAAGTCTTTTAGGACCGAGATGAGAAAAACATTTTTCACACAGAGAGTGGTGAATCTGTGGAATTCTCTGGCACAGAAGGTAGTTGAGGCCAGTTCATTGGCTATATTTTAGAGGGAGTTAGATGTGGCCCTTGTGGCTAAGGGGATCAGGGGGTATGGAGAGAAGGCAGGTACGGGATACTAAGTTGGATGATCAGCCATGATCATATTGAATGGGGGTGCAGGCTCGAAGGGCTGAATGGCCTCCTCCTGCACCTATTTTCTATGTTTCTATGTACAGTTCAGCATCCGCCATTCATTGTGATCATGACTGATCGTCCCCTATCAATAACCCGTGCCTGCCTTCTCCCCATATCCCTTGGCTCCACTAGTCCCTAGAGCTCTATCCAACCCTCTCTAAATCCATCCAGTGATTTGGCCTCCACTGCCCTCTGTGGCAGTGGCACTGCCCTCTGTGGCAGGTAAATTCACAACTCTCTGGGTAAAAAAGTTTTTTCTCACCTCAGTCTTAAATGACCTCCCTTTTATTCTAAGACTGTGGCCCCTGGTTCTGGACTCACCCAACATTGGGAACATTTTTCCTGCATCTAACTGATTGCACCGGTACTGATTGGGGACGATCAGCCAAGATCATATTGAATGGCTCCGAAGTGACAAAACAGCTGATCATTCTGGAACTAACAGTGCCCTGGGAAGAGCGTATTGAAGAGGCTAATGAGAGGAAGTGCGCAAAGTACCAGGAACTGGTGGAGATGTGCCAGGACAGAGGCTGATAGTATGTCTTCCAGCCTCTGTCCTGGCACATACTATGAGCCCATAGAGGTGGGCTGTAGAGGCTTTGCAGGACGCTCACTCTGCAAAGTCCTCAACCAGTTGGGCATTACGGGGCTGGCAAAGAAGAGGGCCATTCAATCCACAAGCAAACCCGCGGAGAAAGCCGCTAGGTGGCTTTGGATTAAGAGGGCTGATCCGTGGGCGGTTGCTGCTGGGACGCAAGTCGGGGCTTGATCAACCCCGGCTGGGTCGCCTGGGCGAGGGTGTCTGATGTTGTGAGACCCGAAACACCTGACGACCCCAAGTCACATCACTGAGGATGCGTATCTGGGGCGCATCTAGAAGATGTATCTTTCACACTAGAAGATGTATTTTTCACACTGCACCTATTTTCTATGTTTCTATCCGCTCTTGGTTTTTCTTGGTTGGTTCTTGATCCTCCAAAATATTCCAAATGGAATTCAAACTGGAGGTGGTGGAGGGAGGACTTAAGCCAGAAAGGGTTTTTGGGAAGAAAGAGCTACCTTAAATTTAGTTGTACTAAATTTAGTTGCACTCAATTTCGCTCCACTCCTTCCTGTCGCCCTCTGGTCAACCACCCCTCCCACTTTCATCACCCCCACCCCCCCGTCACCACCACTCGCACTTGCACTTCCCCTTGACGCCATTCCTTTCTATCCCGTCGGGAACCCCTCAACCCCCACCTCGACCACGACGGCCACGAAGCCATTTCAGACGGACGGCAACACTTCACCCAACCCCGTCAAAAGATGTATCTTTCACACTAGAAGATGTATTTTTCACACTGCACCTATTTTCACTGTATTACGAAGATGTTTTTTTCACACTGCACCTATGTTTCTATCCGCTCTTGGTTGGTTCTTGATCCTCCAAAATATTCCAAATGGAATTCAAACTGGAGGTGGTGGAGGGAGGACTTAAGCCAGAAAGGGTTTTTGGGAAGAAAGAGCTACCTTAAATTTAGTTGTACTCAATTTCGCTCCACTCCTTCCTGCCGCCCTCCGGCCAACCACCCCTCCCACTTTTCCCCCCTGCCACCACCACTCGCACTTGCATTTGGCAGCCCACAACCCCCTCGACCACCGGAACGAAGGCATTTCAGACGGACAGCAACACTTCGCCCAACCCCGTCGAAAGATGTATCTTTCACGCTAGAAGATGTATTTTTCACACTGCACCTATTTTCTATGTTTCTATCCGCTCTTGGTTTTTCTTGGTTGGTTCTTGATCCTCCAAAATATTCCAAATGGAATTCAAACTGGAGGTGGTGGAGGGAGGACTTAAGCCAGAAAGGGTTTTTGGGAAGAAAGAGCTACCTTAAATTTAGTTGTACTCAATTTCGCTCCACTCCTTCCTGCCGCCCTCCGGCCAACCACCCCTCCCACTTTTCCCCCCCCGCCACCACCACTCGCACTTGCACTTGCAGTTCCCCTCGACGCCCATTCCTTTCTGTCCCCCTCTGTCGGGCAGCCCGCAACCCCCACCTCGACCACGACGGCCACGGGCACGAAGCCATTTCCGACGGCCGGCAACACTTCGCCCAAACCCCGTCGCACTGGCGGAAAATTAAAAAACGAACATTTATACCTCAAACCACTCCGCCGCCGCTCCGGTGTCCCGCCCACAGGGCCCGCGCCCATTGGTCGGCCCCCCACCGGAAGCGCCAATGCCGCTCTCCCATTCGTCCGTCCGCCCGCCCGTCAGTCAAACTCCCGGCGACGTCACGGCCCGGAGCCCCAACGGGTTTCACTTTTTTTTTAATTTTCAAAATCTCAAAAAAACCCGGTCGGTTTCCTTCGACGAACTCTCGCCTTATCCTCTCCCGCCATCGCTTCCACCCTCCTCCTCCTCCTCCGCCCGCGGCCAAACGGTCGACTTTATTTCCCCGTTGTTTGTTTTTTTTTTGGTTTTGTTCGGATTTGAGGAGAAAAAAAAAACCCGCCGCCGCCGCTCAACCGAACTTGATTGCGCGACGAGGTCCCGCCTTCCCGGCCGTTTGGAGCCTCCCATTGGACGGGAGGCCGAGCCCGCCCGCAGAGGCGGCCCTCTCATTGGACGGCGTCCGTGTCAATCACCCGAGCGGGGGGGATCACGACGACGGCGGCACTAAGTGTGGTTGAGAGGGCACTAAATTAGCGCCGCGCGGCCTAGTCTGTCCCCCCTCCCCCCTCCTTCATGTTGAGCAGTTAGGAATATTTTATTGTCACATGTGGCTCAGCACAGTGAGATTCTTAATGTATACAAACAGCAGCAAGGTTACAAAGCACGCAGGCTCCCCCTTTTGTCCCCCCCGCCACCACACAGTGGTTCCCCCACACACTGTCTCCCCATTGTCCTTCCCCTCACGACAATAGACAAGAGGTGCGGGAGCAGGCCATTCAATGTGACCACGGCTGATCATCCAACTCATTATCCCGTACCTGCCTTCTCTCCATTCCCCCTGATCCCTTTAGCCACAAGGGCCACATCTAACTCATCCAACTCAGTATCCCATACCTGCCTTCTCTCTGTGAGATACGCTTTGTGCTCACAATCACTGCTCAAAGACTAAATCTTGGAAGCAAGAGATTCTTTATTTTCGAGTCTGCAGAACCGGGTGCCTCTCCAAGTTGAGACACACCGAAGTCAGAGAAGTCATCCCCCTTTATACACACAATTCTACATCCAACCTCCCCTCCGGACCCTTCTCCAATCAGAGTCTGAGGTGCACAATCTGTAGGTACATCCCCCCAGTACCTCCCATATCATACATCGCATGTCCAGACATGTTCATGGTAATGAGCAGTTTCTTGACCAGGGGTGTGTTGTAATATTCATTTATTTTATTAAGCATGCTCAGTTGTTCATGACCTATCCTAGTTTTATTCACCTCCAAGTGAACTCTCTCAGTCCTATATCAGCACTAAAGCTGAGCTATAGTGACAAGGGTCCCATCTATCACCCCTTCTACTGATAGGGAGCTATCTACATCACTCCCTTCTACCGCTATACAATGCTATTACTTCTTTCTCAAGGATGGGTCTGGTAACTTTTATACACAGCTGTGTCAGAACCCTCTCCCTGGCCCCTATCGGTTTGAATCCTCTTTAAAGCACCTTACAATAGTGGGGTTTAATCACTTTATCCCTCACAGGCCCTTTGGTTCCCCCACACTGTCTCCCCATTGTCTTTCCCCTCACGACAATAGACAAGAGGTGCGGGAGCAGGCCATTCAATGTGATCCACGGCTGATCATCCAACTCAGTATCCCGTACCTGCCTTCTCTCCATACCCCCCTGATCCCTTTAGCCACAAGGGCCACAGCTAACTCATCCAACTCAGTATCCCGTACCTGCCTTCTCTCCATACCCCCTGATCCCTTTAGCCACAAGGGCCACATCTAACTCATCCAACTCAGTATCCTGTACCTGCCTCCTCTCCATACCCCCTGATCCCTTTAGCCACAAGGGCCACATCTAACTCATCCAACTCAGTATCCCGTACCTGCCTTCTCTCCATACCCCCTGATCCCTTTAGCCACAAGGGCCACATCTAACTCCCTCTTAAATATAGCCAAAGAACTGGCCTCAACTACCTTCTGTGGCAGAGAATTCCACAGATTCACCACTCTCTGTGTGAAAAATGATTTTCTCATCTCGGTCCTAGCACATTAATTGCCCATTATCGGTTTATTTGCACTTTATCAGTTTATTTATTCATGTGTGTATTAAGGGGGAAGTCTTTTAGGACCGAGATGATAAAAACATTTTTCACACAGAGAGTGATGAATCTCTGGAATTCTCTGCCGAAGAAGGTAGTTGAGGTCAGTTCATTGGCTATATTTAAGAGGGAGTTAGATGTGGCTAAGGGGATCAGGGGGTATGGAGAGAAGGCAGGTACGGGATACTGAGTTGGATGATCAGCCATGATCATATTGAATGGCGGTGCAGGCTCGAAGGGCCGAATGACCTACTCCTGCACATATTTTCTATGTTTCTATTCCTGTCTTCTTACCATATCCCCTGCGCTATCTTTAACAGCCCTATCTAGCTCTCTTGAAAGTATCCAGAGAACTGGCCTCCACCGCCCTCTGAGGCAGAGAATTCCACAGACTCACCACTCTCTGTGAGAAAAAGTGTTTCCTCGTCTCCGTTCTAAATGGCTTACTCCTTATTGTTAAGCTGTGGCCCCTGGTTCTGCACTCCCACAACATCGGGAACATGTTTCCTGCCTCTAGGGTGTCCAAACCCTTAACAATCTTATATGTTTCAATTAGATTCCCTCTCATCCTTCTAAATGGTCCCCCCAAGCCGGGTCCTCCATTGTCCTTTGTCTTCCCCCCCCCCCCCCCATTGTCCATTGGGCACCCGGTACAGAGGGGAGAGGGTCGGTCGGCTCCTGGGTTGTGGCCAAGACGGCCGTTCACGGGTCGGGGCGGCGGGCGGTCAACGGGGTCGGCTACCTGTCCCCCTCTTCCGGGCCCGCGTGTCCCTGACCGATCGTCGGCTCGTGAGTTGGACAGGGTGCCAGAATCTGCGAGCGTCCCCCGGTCCAAAACCACTCAGCTGGGCTTTGTGTGCAGTCCAGCACCCGGGCCAACTATTCATTCACCCATCCACCACCGAGTCAGTCAACGGATTGCCGTCAGGAATTTGTAAAGGGAACCCATTGTAGCTGTTTGTTTTGAGAAGAGTGCCTTTTGTCCCTTATTTGGGAGCAAGAAAGTTGGCGACTTTTCCCAGTCAGTATCCTATTAAATCTTATCTCCCTTCACCTTAAACCTATGTCCTCGAATCACCTGCTCTGAGCAAGAGACATCTGGGCACCTACCCGATCTATTCCTCTCATGATTTTATTTATGCACCTTAATAAGATCACCCCTCATCCTCCTAGGAATAGAGTCCCATCCTACGCAACGTCTCCCTATAGTTCAGACTCTCTAGCCCTGGCAACATCCTTGTAAATCCTCTCTGCACCATTTGTTTGATTCTCATATGTCCCTTCGTACTTCCAGAAGCAGCAAAACGGAATAAGTAAGGGACATGGATAGATTTAGAGGGAATGTGTAGGAAGGAACTGCAGATGCTGGTTTACACCGAAGATAGACACAAAATGCTGGAGTAACTTGCCGGATTAGGCAGCGTCTCTTGAGAAAAGTATGTAAGTAAGTACGTTTATTGGCCAAGTATTCACATACAAGGAATTTGCCTTGGTGCTCCGCCCACAAGTAACAACATGACATACAGTGACAGTTACGAGTGACTCAGAAAACACTAAACATTCATAATAATAAAACATTAATGATAAAACACCATTGATCAAGCATGTGAACCAACAAAATACCAGATCAAAGGGAAGCTACAGATTTTTGGCTGTTGAGTGGAGCAACTACTCGTGGATAAAAATTGTTTTTATGTCTGGCTGTGGCAGCTTTGACAGTCCGGGGTCGCCTTCCAGAGGGAAGTGATTCAAAGAGTTTGTGGCCAGGGTGAGAGGGGTCAGAGATGATCTTGCCCGCTCGCTTCCCGGCCCTTGCAGTGTACAGTTCATCAATGGAGGGGAGGGTTGTAGCCAATAACCTTCTCTGCTGATCGGAACGATTCGCTGCAGCCTCCGGGTGTCGTGCTTGGTGGCTGATTGCCAAAGCTGCCCAGGAAGACCACATGGTCGTGGAGAAGGTGAGGACAGACTCTATGATGGCCGTGTAGGATTGTGCTTCCTCAGCTGCCTCAGGAAGTACATCCTCTGTTGGGCCTTTTTGACTGGAGTCGATGGTAGCCCCCCCACTTAAGGTCCTTGGAGATGGAATAGGTGACGTTTCGGGTCTGAAGAAGTCTCGACCCGAATCGTCACCGCTGGTTATTCCAGCTTTTCAAGGTTTCAAGGTCAGTTTATTGTCAGATGTACCAACGTCGCATGTGCAGTGAAATTCAGATTATAGGCAGTGAAGAAAGCGAATGGTATGTTAGCATTCATAGCAAAAGGATTTGAGTATAGGAGCAGGGAGGTTCTACTGCAGTTGTACAGGGTCTTGGTGAGACCACACCTGGAGTATTGTGTACAGTTTTGGTCTCCAAATCTGAGGAAATACATTCTTGCCATAGAGGGAGTACAGAGAAGGTTCACCAGACTGATTCCTGGGATGGCAGGACTTCCACATGAAGAAAGACTGGATAGACTCGGCTTGTACTCGCTAGAATTTAGAAGATTGTGGGGGGATCTTATAGAAACTTACAAAATTCTTAAGGGGTTGGACAGGCTAGAAGCAGGAAGATTGTTCCCGATGTTCGGGAAGTCCAGGACAAAGGGTCACAGTTTAAGGATAAGGGGGAAGTCTTTTAGGACCGAGATGAGAAAAACATTTTTCACACAGAGAGTGGTGAATCTGTGGAATTCTCTGCCACAGAAGGCAGTTGGGGCCAGTTCATTGGCTATTTTTAAGAGGGAGTTAGATGTGGCCCTTGTGTCTAAAGGGATCAGGGGTATGGAGAGAAGGCAGGTAAGGGATACTGAGTTGGATGATCAGCCATGATCATATTGAATGGCGGTGCAGGCTCGAAGGGCCGAATGGCCTGCGCCTGCACCTATTGTCGATGTTTCTATGTTTCTAAAATGATTAGGATGTAAAATAAGTAAGGATTACAAATTAGAGTTAAAAACATTTTTTTCTTTCCTTTGTAATGCTGATATTCTGGGTCATCTTATCTTATGGATTGTATAGGATAGGCAAAAATAAGCTTTGTGGCTTCAGCCTATTCCTTATTCGGTCATTGATTATGTGAACGGTGCGTGAAATGGATACAGTGTTGGTTCATATTCACACAGTTTTGTTTTTTTTAATGTATGACCGAAATAAACTATTCATTCATTCATTCATACCCGATCTACGCTTCTCACAATTATACCATCAGGGGGCGCTGACGATAGTACCTGGGGCGCTGATAATGGCAGCCTCGCCAACAGTCTGTCTGTTTGATCGTCTTTTTTTTGTTATTATTTGTGTGTTTTAATGTTCACTGGTTTGTTTTACGTGGGGGGTGGGCGGGGTGGAGGGAACCTTTTTTTTTCAATCTCTTACCCTGCCGGAGATGCGATTGTTTTCCGATTCGCATCTCCGGTCGCTCTGCGGCCTAACATCGTGGAGCTGGAGGCCTCGCTCGGGACTGACTTTGTGCCCCACCGCGGGGACGTGAACTTCCCATCGGAGCCTGCGATCCCTTGCCTGAGGATTTCACCACGGGGATCTCGCAGTCTCGGGTTGAGGCCGTAGATGCCGGCAGCTCCAACGACGCAGAAGGTTCGACCGGCTCCGACCCGGGGTCCGATCGCTCGGCGATGGGGGAGTCGGGATCCCCCCCCGATGCGGGAGCTTGATCGCCCCGACACGGAGGGCCTGAACGCCGCCGGCTACTGGAGTCAGGATCGTCCCGTCAACAGAAGGCTCCAGGCCCCAGACCGCGGGAGAACAATGAAGGGAAGAGATTTAACCTTTTTTCGCCTTCCGTCACTCATTCGTGAGGAATGTGGAGGAGTCACTGTGGTGGATGTTTATGTTAAAATGTATTTTGTGTGTTCTGTTGCTTTTTATTGGTATGAATGTATGGCAAATGAAATCCCTCGTATGTGGCAAAACGTACTTGGATAACAAGTACACTAGCAAGTTTGCGGATGACACAAAGCAGTGTGAACTGTGAAGAGGATGTTAGGGGGTTGCAGGGTGCCCTGGACAGGTTGAGTGAGTGGGCAGATGCGTGGCAGATGCAGTATAATATAGATAAATGTGAGGTTATCCACTTTGGCGGCAAAAACAAGGGGGCAGATTATTAACTCAATGGGGTTAGGTTAGGTAAGGGGGAGGTATAGCGAGACCTGGGTGTCCTGGTACACCGGTCACTAAAAGTTGGCGTGCAGGTACAGCAGGCAGTGAAGAAAGCTAATGGAATGTTGGCCTTCATAACAAGAGGATTTCAGTACAGGAGTAGAGAGGTTCTTCTGCAATGTATAGGGCTCTGGTAAGACCACATCTGGAGTATTGTGTACAGTTTTGGTCTCCTGATTTGAGGAAAGACATCCTTGTGATTGAGGCAGTGCAGCGTAGGTTCACGAGATTGATCCCTGGGATGGCGGGACTGTCATATGAGGAAAGATTGAAAAGACTAGGCTTGTATTCACTGGAGTTTAGAAGGATGAGGGGGGATCTTATAGAAACATATAAAATTATAAAAGGACTGGACAAACTAGATGCAGGAAAAATGTCCCCAATGTTGGGCGAGTCCAGAACCAGGGGCCACACAGTCTTAGAATAAAGGGGAGGCCATTTAAGACTGAGGTGAGAAAAAACTTTTTCACCCAGAGAGTTGTGAATTTGTGGAATTCCCTGCCACAGAGGGCAGTGGAGGCCAAATCACTGGATGGATTTAAGAGAGAGTTAGATAGAGCTCTAGGGGCTGGTGGAGTCAAGGGATATGGGGAGAAGGCAGGCACGGGTTATTGATTGGGGACGATCAGCCATGATCGCAATGAATGGCGGTGCTGGCTCGAAGGGCCGAATGGCCTCCTCCTGCCCCTATTTTCTATGTTTCTAATAAAGTAATTATGATTATGATTTTATATACTTCTATCAAGTCTCCTTTCAATCACAAATGTTATGGAGAAAACAATCCAAGATAATGCAACCTCTCCCTATCGGTGGAACTCTTTAATCCCGGCAGCATTAGAGTAACCCTCCTCTGCCCCCTCTCCAAAGGCTCCACATCTTTCCTGTAATAACGCGACCAGAGCTGCACGCAGTACCCCAAACCCGACCCGACGAAAGTCCTACAGAGTTGCATCGTGAACTTGCTGGCCGCTCACGGAGGTGGATTGCATTTCTTCCATACGTAAGAAAAAATAAAATAGACACTAGACAATAGGTGCAGGAGAAGGCCATTTGGCCCTTCGAGCTAGCACCGCCATTCAATGCGATCATGGCTGATCATCCCCAATCAGTACCCCGTTCCTGCCTTCTCCCCATATCCCCTGACTCCGCTATCTTTAAGAGCCCTATCTAGCTCTCTCTTGAATCCAGAGAACCGGCCTCCACTGCCCTCTGAGGCAGAGAATTCCACAGACTCACCACTCTCTGTGAGAAAAAGTGTTTCCTCGTCTCCCTTCTCAATGGCTTTCCCCATATTCTTAAACTGCGGCCCCTGGTTCTGGACTCCCCCAACATCGGGAACATGTTTCCTGCCTCTAGCGTGTCCAAACCCTTAACAATCTTATATGTTTCAATGAGATCCCCTCTTATCCTTCCAAACTCCAGAGTGTACAAGCCCAGCCGCTCCATTCTCTCAGCATATGACAGTCCCGCCATCCCGGAAATTACTGGTGAACCTACGCTGCACTCCCTCAATAGGAAGAATGTCCTTCCTCAAATTAGGGGACCAAAACTGCACACAGTACTCCAGGAGTGGTTTCACTAGGGCTCTGTACAACTGCAGAAGGATCTCTTTGCTCCTATATTTGATTCCTCTTGTTATGAAGGCCAACATGCCATTCACTTTCTTCACGCCAACATGCCATTCACTTTCTTCAAAATGTTATGGCTTAAATATCTCCAACTCCACTACAAAATTGCACATTTTAGCTGCTCTAAGATTTTAATCTCGAAAAATCATTCAAAGAAATCTGTCCCTCTGGGACCATTATAATTTTATTCTGCGAAACCTTGGATTAGATATTGAATCTAAGATTAAAAATCATAGACCCGTACAACACAGATTAAGAACATTCGGCCCATGTGAGCACAAGGAACTGCAGATGCTGATTTAACAAAAAGTGCTGGAGTAACTCAGGCCGCATCTCTGGAGAACATAGAAAGGTAAGGTTTAAGGGTGGTCCCCTTCTTCATATTGAATGTCGTGGGGGTGGGAAAGCTGATACAGAGGTCGTGGTGGGACTAATTCTGGGAAGAGCTGGGTGGATACAGGTGAGAGGGATTTTTGATCGTCAGATGGTTTAACAAAGGCCAGAAATGGTGTGGCAGTAGTGATGGCAGGGGGGCACAGCAGTAGAGGCCTTACAGCGCCAGGGACACGGGTTAGATCCTGTTGTCTGCGTGGAGTCTCCCCGTGACATGCGTGGGTTTTCGCCGAGAACTCCGGTTTCCTCCCACACTCCAAAGACATGCAGGTGTGTAGGCTAATTGGCCTAGTAAGATTGTAATGGCCCTGTCTCACTGTGCGAGTTGACCCACGAGGTACCCCGAGTGACAGACTCGTGGCTGTGCACGAGATGGCGTATGCGTAGGATAGTGTTACTATGCGGGGATCTCTGGTCGGTGGACCAAAGGGTCTGTTTCCGTACTGCATCTCTAAACAAAACTAAACTAGGTCTTTAAAATGATGAAAGGGATAGACAGAGTTGACGTGGATAGGTTTTTTCCCATTGAGGGTAGGGAAGATTCAAACAAGAGGGCATGACATGAGAATTAAGGGACAGAAGTTTCGGGGTAACGTGAGGGGGAACTTCTTTACTCAGAGGGTGGTGGCTGTGTGGAATGAGCTTCCGGCAGAAGTGGTGGAGGCAGGATCGATTTTAACATTTAAAAGTAAAGTGGATAGGTATATGGACGTGAAGGGAATGGAGGGGTATGGTCTGAGTGCAGGTAGATGGGACTAGGGGAAAACAAATGGTCGGCACGGACTGGAAGGGCCGAGAGGGCCTGTTTCCGTGCTGCAATTGTTATATGGTTATATGGTTAAACTAAACTGAAAGATTAAAAGCCAAATCGTGTGAAATAAGGTTAGGTTAGAAGAGGCTTTGAAATTCGGTCCACAATGTTTCTATCTGAAAAAGGTCCCCAACCCAAAATGTTTATGAAAGAACTGCAGATGCTGGTAAAATCGGATCAGACTGAAGAAGGGTCTCGACCCGAAACGTCACCAATTCCTTCTCTCCTTAGATGCTGCCTCACCCGTTGAGTTCCTCCAGCATTTTGTGTCCTCCAACCTAACATGGCATCTGTCCATGTTCTCCAGGGATGCTGCCTGACCTGCTGAGTTACTCCCATATTTTTTTGCCTTTTTTTTTTGCAAACCAGCATCTGCAGTTCCTCATTTCTCCATGTTTGTGCGGTTGATCAGTCCCACTCACTTAATTTGTCACATCAGTCTGAAGAAGGGTCTCGACCCGAAACCAGGGGAATTCCTTTAGGACCGAGATGAGGAAAACATTCTTTACACAGAGAGTGGTGAGTCTCCGCCTCAGAAGGTCGTTGAGGCCAGTTCATTGGCTATATTCAAGAGGGAGTTGGATGTGGCTCTTGTGGCTAAGGGGATCAAGGGGTATGGAGAGAAGGCAGGTACGGGATACTGAGTTGGATGATCAGCCATGATCATATTGAATGGCGGTGCAGACTCGAAGGGCCGAATGGCCTACTCCTGCACCTATTTTTCTATCTATGAAACGTCACATATTTCCTTCGCTCCATAGATGCTGCCTCACCCACTGAGTTTCTCCAGCATTTTCTGTCCACCCACTTAACTCAGTCAATGGTTTCCAAGTTAAAAGTTATGAAAAAAAAAGGAATCAAAAATGACTAGGATTGCGGAAAATTGCGTTCTTTCAATTATCCATTCAGTTGGCCGATGGCCGTCACAGATGAAAAAAAAAACACACAAATTAAGTTACGTGTTTGCTTCCCTCTCAGTGAATCTGAAAATTAATCTACAGCCAAATGTCAGAAGAGCAGTCACCACCGGGGTATCGGATTTCGTGGGCAAGCGCTGGCCCTTCAGGTTCCTTCCCGAAGTCCACGAGGAAGTTCTCATTGACGGTTAAGCCTCCCTTGTCCAAGTCCACGTCAACCTGGAGCATCGCCGAGCCTTTCCTGTAATGAAAAAAAAACCCCCACTAAATTAACCCCATCTGAGAATGTTTAAAGATTTAAAAGTTACGTAGAAACAAGCATGTCTGAATTGTTACACCTAGAAGATATGAGATTCATCCTAGCAGGCAAATCAGAGCAATTCTTAAAGATTTATTACAAGCATATGGTGCAACATAATCCTGAAAATAAACTGTTTCAGAACCGGGCGAGGGGTGCGCAAAGATATACGAAGTAGGTATTAAAGAGTTAAAGAAGGAACTGCAGATGCTGGAAAATCGAGGGTACACAAAATGCTGGAGGAACTCAGCGGGAGCAGCAGCATCTAAGGAGCGAAGGAGATAGGCAACGTTTCGGGCCGAAACCCTTCTTCAGACTGATGGGGGGTGAGGGGGGGAAGAAAAGGAAAAAGGAGGAGGAGGAGCCCGAGGGCTGAGGGAGAGGTAGGAAGGGGAGGAGGCAACAAGGGTCAACAGAATTGAGAGAATTCAATGTTCATGTTGATGCAGACTCCCCAAGCGGAATATGAGGTGCTGTTCCTCCAATTTGCGGTGTTGCTCACTCTGGCTGTGGTGGAGGCCCAGGACAGAGAGGTCGGGAGGGGGATTTTAAGTGCTGAGCCACCGGGAGGTCGGGTTGGTTAATGCGGACCGAGTAAGTATATCCCTTCCATTTTATCTTCCTTTTATTATCCTTTTTAAAAATATATATATTTTTTTATATCTCTCCTCCTTTCTCTCTTTCTTTTGTACTTTCCACGAACTATCACTTTCACCACCTTACCTAACTTTCTTTTTCTCTCTTTTGGCTTATATTACTTTTTTATTATTAAATTCAAAAACAGAAGTTGTATATGAAATGTATTATATTATTCTTAATGTACATTATTGCATATGACTTCTAATAAAAATATTATTTAAAAAAAAGAAACATAGATGCAACTCTGTAGGACTTTGGTCGTGTCGGGTTTGGGGTAGTACGTGCAGTTCTGGTCGCCTCATTGCCGGAAAGACGTGGGGGCTTTGGATAGGGTGCAGAGGAGGGTTACTGGGATTAAACCTCCTCTGTAGAGTTGCCGGGATTAAAGGGTTCCACCGACAGGGAGAGGTTGCATTGACTTGGATTGTTTTCTCCGTAATATTGGAGGTGGATGGGAGACTTGATAGAAGTATATAAAATCATAATCATAATTACTTTATTAGAAACATAGAAACATAGAAAATAGGTGCAGGAGGAGGCCAATCGGCCCTTCGAGCCAGCACCGCCATTCATTGTGATCATGGCTGATCGTCCGCTATCAATAACCCGTGCCTGCCTTCTCCCCATATCCCTTGACTCCACCAGCCCCTAGAGCTCTATCCAACTCTCTCTTAAATCCATCCAGTGATTTGGCCTCCACTGCCCTCCGTGGCAGGGAATTCCACAAATTCACAACTCTCTGGGTGAAAACGTTTTTTCTCACCTCAGTCTTAAATGGCCTCCCCTTTATTCTAAGACTGTGTGACCCCTGGTTCTGGACTCGCCCAACATTGGGAACATTTTTCCTGCATCTAGCTTGTCCAGTCCTTTTATAATTTTATATGTTTCTATAAGAGCCCCCGCCTCATCCTTCTAAACTCAAGCCTAATCTTTTCAATCTTTCCTCATATGACAGTCCCGCCATCCCAGGGATCAATCTGGTGAACCTACGCTGCACTGCCTCAATCACAAGGATGTCCTTCCTCAAATTAGGAGACCAAAACTGTACACAATACTCCAGGTGAGGTCTCACCAGAGCCCTATACAACTACAGAAGAAATGGATGCTTTCACCTATTACACTAGCAAGCCGAACAGAAATGGTTAAATGTGATAGGACTTGGGGAAGATTTAATCAACATTTTCACACGACATAAATTGTCCCCTCTCCAACCGTTATAATAATTATTTTACCTTTATACGGTGGAACGGACTTGACGACAAACAGGGACTTAAATTGTTGAAATTCTTTGCAGCTCAGATTCTGTTTTGCTTTTTTTTTCTAGTTTAGGGGGGGGTTTTATTTTTTCCTTTTTCCTCTTTTTTCCTTTTTTTTCTTTTTATCTTTTTGTTTTTTTTTAAATATATATGTTTTCTGGCTGTGGAGGCCACAAATAGGCCCGACTATGGGTGAACAGGGGACGGGACTGGACTCTGCTGCCTTCCCCCACAGTGGGAACCATTGTGGTGGGGGGATGTTTTTATGTCTATTGTTAAATTCTTTAATGTTGTATCTTATCTTTATTGATGTACTGCATTCACAAGTCAAATTTCACTACACCAATTGGTGTATGTGATAATAAATGTCCTTTGTCTTTTGTCTTTTAAACACTTAACTATATTTACATAGAAACCAGGAGGTCTATACTCAATGTGTATTTTGACACTGGACTCATATTTAGGTTATACCTTATTATTAATGTAATCCTGATCCTTATGTATCAATATCATTGTTATGTTTATCATTATTGTTTTGTTTTTGAAAAAAAACTAAACAATTTTTTAAAAGGAATACATTTTTTCGCCATTCTTCCATAACACTAGCGAGATAACAGCACAACCACATCATGTTTTCCTTTATGATATAAAGACTCAGAAGAAGGTTCAGACAACGGTTCTTTCCCTCTGCTCTACTGAGTGCAATGTACCAACAATAGATCAACGAGGTCATAAAACGAGTGCTGGAAGCCCCCTCGGACTGACTTTGAGCCCCATCGCGGACTTAACATCCTGGGATCACTCCCACCGCGACCACTGCGGACTTTACCATCCAGAGCTGGCAGTCTTCGGGAGAGGCTAGTCGGGAAGCTCCGACGTCGCGGGAGGTTCGACCAGCCCCGACGCTGGTTCGAGGTTGCCAGGCGCTGGGGAGCTGACTAGCCCCCCGATACGGGAGCTGATCACCCGAGACCCGAGCGCCTCCGGCTACGGGAGTCAGGATCGTCCCGTCAACGGGTGTTCGAGGAAGATCTAAGGGAAGGACTTGAACTTTATTCTGCCTTCCATCACAGCGAGGAACGTGGAGGAGTCACTGTGGTGGATGTTCATGTTAAAATGTGTTTTTGAAGTGATCTGTTGCTTTTAATTGTACGACTGACCTGGCCAATGAAATTCCTCGTATGTTGCAAAACATACTTAGCGAATAAAGTGTGATTCTGATTCTGATTCTCAATCTGATCTGCAAAAAATAGCTTCTTCAGCATAACCATATATGGGCTAACCTTTCCTCTCTCGGAAGAACCTGTTGTGAGAAAAGGGGTTAACAGACATAGTTGATTTAAACTAGGAACAGAAAAATATAGCTTAGAAAGAAATAAGGTTTCAACAAAAGCCAGACTGTTAGTAGAATAGAAAGTAACGATATATAGAACAGAGAGACATTTGAGATAAAAAGTAACAAACTCACCAGATACTAGCTTTTCAAATAAAATAACAAGAAACTAGGCCAGTTCAATTATAACAGAGCATGCTTAACGAAATAAATGAATATTACTTACACGCCCCTGGTTGAGAAACTGCTCATTACCATGCACATGGATGAACATGGGATGTATGATGTGGGAGGTACTGGGGGACGTACCTATACTCTGTGCACCTCAGTGCTCTGATTGGGAAGAGCCAGAGGGGAGGTTACGCCAGTAGAATTGTGTGTATAAAGGGGCTTACTTTCCTGACTTTGGTGTGCCTCTAGGGGACAGAAAATGAGGGGCACCTATTCTGCAGAATATTATCTTAATAAAAGCTTTTTTGCTGACTTTGTCTCAAACAGCGTTTGTGATTTTTTTCATATCTCACACTGTCAATCTTAACAAGCAAGAGGCTGGACAATGCTCTGTAAGATAAAGTATTGCTGAATTGCTGATTATTGGGGTATAAATATATCTGCTTGAACATTACCTCTGTGAATGGGGATAGAGTAAACCTATGGTCTGTACATTACATACTGTAAAGAGTTTACTGCCACACCCACCTGGCGGTCTACCTAAAGATTTTACTGCTTGATTTCTAATTTTATTGCGTTTTAGTCTGTTTGAAGTGAAATGAACCTTAACACATCTACTATATCCGTTGTTCAAGATGTGGCGATCTTAAACATTGGCGAGACCAAACGTAGAACTGGGCGAACGTTTTGCTGAACACCTTTGTTCCGTCCGCCTGGACCTATCTGATCTCCCGGTTGCTAAACACTTTAATTCCCCTTCCCATTCCCACACTGACCTTTCTGTCCTGGGCCTCCTCCATTGCCAGAGTGAGGCCCAGCGCAAATTGGAGGAGCAGCACCTCATATTTCGCTTGGGCAGCTTACACCCTAGTGGTGTGAACATTGATTTCTCTAACTTGAAGTAACCCTTGCTTTCCCTCTCTCTCCATCCCCTCCCCCACCCAAGTCGCACCAGCTTCTCGTTCTCACCCAACAAATAGATAACAATGGCCAGTTTCCTTTATCATCATTACTTTTTTTGCATATCTTTCATTCATTGTTCCATATCTCTCTACATCACCGTCTCTATCTCTCCTTTCCCTCGGTCTGAAGAAGGGTCTCGACCCGAAACGTCACCCATTCCTTCTCTCCAGAGCTGCTGTCTGTCCCGCTGAGTTACTCCAGCACTCTGTGTCTATCTTCGGTTTAAACCAGCATCTGCAGTTCCTTCCCACACAACGTTAACACTGTTTCTTTGATTCATTCTTGGGATATTGATTTACTTTCTTTCCTGGATTGCTCCATCAACTGAGGACATGAGGACATGAGGACATGAGGACGGCAAGGTGGCACAGTGGCAGAGGAGCTGCCTTTCCAACCCCAAAGACCCGGGCTCGATCCTGGCTACAAGAGCTGTCTGTACGCTTGGTCTCCAAATCTGAGGAAAGACGTTCTTGCCATAGAGGGAGTACAGAGAAGGTTCACCAGACTGATTCCTGGGATGGCAGGACTTTCCATATGAAGAAAGACTGGATAGACTCGGCTTGTACTCGCTGGAATTTAGAAGATTGAGGGAGGATGTTATAGAAACTTACAAAATTCTTAAGGGGTTGGACAGGCTAGAAGCAGGAAGATTGTTCCCGATGTTGGGGAAGTCCAGGACAAGGGGTCACACAGTTTAAGGATAAGGGGGAAGTCTTTTAGGACCGAGATCAGAAAAACATTTTTCACACAGAGAGTGGTGAATCTGTGGAATTCTCTGCCACAGAAGGTAGTTGAGGCCAGTTCATTGGCTATATTTAAGAGGGAGTTAGATGTGGCCCTTGTGGCTAAAGGGATCAGGGGGTATGGAGAGAAGGCAGGTACGGGATACTGAGTTGGATGATCTGCCGTGATCATATTGAATGGCGGTGCAGGCTCGAAGGGCCGAATGGCCTACTCCTGCACCTATTTTCTATGTTTCTATGTTTCTATGTACAGAGTTTGTACGTTCTCCCTGTGACCGCGTGTGTTTTCTCCACGTGCTCCGGATTCCTTCCACACTCCAAAGACGTACAGATTTGTAGATTAAATGGCTTCGATAAAATTATAACTTGTCCCTAGTGTGTAAGGCAGTGCTAATTTACGGCGTGATCGCTAGTCGGCGCGGACCTGGGGTGTCGAAGGGCCTGTTTACACACTGTCTAAAGTCTAGAGCCGGTGGAGCCTCAGTCATTGTGTCTGTTCAAAATACAGATCAATAGATTTCTGGGCAAGAATTGGGAATAGTGAAGGAAAATGCTACCGAAATGGAAGGGTGGCCGTGCCAAAGATCGCAGAACAGGTTTGAAGGGCTGAATGGCCCACTCCCGGTCCTAGTTCTTCTGAGTAGGATTTCACCATTTAATTTTGGTGAGAGGGGAGAGATTTACGAGTGACCTCGCCAACAGCCTTAGCACTCAGAGGATAGTCAGTATCTGGAACCCGCTGAAAAGCACGGTGGCGCAGCGGTAGATTAGCTGCCTGACAACGCCTGGAAACCCGGGGTTCGATCCCGACTACGGGTGCTGCCTGTACGGAGTTTGCACGTTCTCCCCGTGACCTGCGTGGGTTTTCGTCGAGGTGTTCGGTGTCCTCCCATACTCCAAAGACGTGCAGGTTTGCAGGTTAAAGACAATGGAAGGACAAAGGACATTTATTGTCACATACACCAATTGGTGTAGGTATGTTACAAAACTTGCCTTCAGTGGCGCTGAGGTTCTGCCGCTGCCGTGTGCGCGACTTTGGCGCCTTTGAGGGAGGGGGGCAGGGTTAAAATGCAGTTTTCCCCTACCCGTCCTGAATATTTTTTACTCGGAGTGCAAGCTTTTGCTGAATAATTGTTCCGACCGCCGTTCTGTGAAATTTTATTTTAAAAATCGCCCGACAAGTTCAGCGCTGGAGTAATTTAAAAATCAGTTTCTAAAGCCGTTAACGCTGACAACGGGGACGGATTTCACGTACGGGACAGGTAAAGGAAAGCCGTTTATTTTATGTAGAAAAGTGCTTTTTAAGATGCCTTTAATCCACATTTTACGTTGCGAAACGGTGATTTATTCCCCATACGAACCGGCAGTATTTTTCCTGCCGATATGGGGTTTAAATTCACCGCAAACCGCAATGTTCCAATTAATCGCGTTCCACAAAAACCCACTCGCAAGCTGATTTAAATGCCCATTCATTTACTGGAATTAAACATTAAATTCCTTCTGAAGAGTCTGAAGAAGGGTCTAAAATCTCCTTCGGATGCTGCTGCACCCGCTGAGTTTCTCCAGCGTGTTTGGCCTATGAATGCATGACAATGAGATTTAAAAATCATGATCTATTGTGAATTCTTGTGTGAATGTTATTTGAACACTTAGGCTATTAAAAAATGTTAATTTTCTCTTAAGAAATAGATAGATGTTTAGATCTAGTAATTGAATTTCGTAATTAGCTACAATTGGGTAACTAACTAATTATATGCTTTAATTTCAGGTCATCCAAGCAAGATTCTTTCCTATTTGTTTCAGAATGCTTCAATCTAAAATAACTGAACATTTCTTTCAGTTCTCTTAATTTTTAAGAAAGTTATGGGCTTTTGACTATCCTTGAACACAGCTTTTGTGTTAAGTCAATGGAAAAGCAATAGGGAACAAGATCAGTATGAAGAAGGGTTTCGGCCCGAAACGTTGCCTATCTCCTTCGCTCCATAGATGCTGCTGCACCCGCTGAGTTCCTCCAGCCTTTTGTGTAACCCTCGATTTTCCAGCATCTGCAGTTCCTTCTTTAACAGGGAACAAGATGCTAATTTACGAGTATGAAAATGGCCATAACGTTTTTAATACTGAAGATATGAAAGTGAATTAGGTGTCAAATTAAACTTATTTTTATGCTTTATCTGATGGGATAAATTGCAGACTTGAATTTTAAAATCTCAAAATCCAGCTCGGCCTGAAGTTTCCAGCTTTAGCTTCCGGCCTGAAGCTCGGCTCTCCAGCTCCGGCTCCAACTCCGGGGCTCCAGCTCCGGCCTGACTCCGGGCTCCAGCTCCGCTCCAGCTCCGGCTGACTCCGGGGCTGCGGCCTGAGCTCCGGCCTGACTCCGGGGCTCCAGCTCCGGCCTGACTCCGGGGCTCCAGCTCCGGCCTGACTCCGGGGCTCCAGCTCCAACTCCGGCTCCAGCTCCGGCTCCGGACTCCGGGGCTCCAGCTCCAACTCCGGCTCCAGCTCCGGCCCGACTCCGGGCTCCAGCTCCAGCTCCACTCCGGCTCCGGGGCTCCGGCTCCGGCTCCAGCTCCGGCTCCAGCTCCAGCTCCGGCTCCAGCTGCAGATTGCTGACGGTGGACTGTTGGGGTGTCGGGAGCTCGCGGGTCCGGGTGGGAGACCGCTCTCCGGAGCTCCGCAACGCAACTTCTCCAGCCCGTGTCGCGGGGTTGGAACGACCCGGAGCGGGGCCGAGCATCGCCCGGCGCGGCTTTAATGGCTGCGGGACATTCCAGCGCCCGCCGGGGGCTCCAACTTTGTGACTTTGGGCCTGGAGCGGGGCCGTACATCGCCCGGCGCGGCCTCAATGGCCGTGGGACTTAACACCGCCCGCCTGGGGCTTCGACATCGGGAGAGAGATGGTGCGGGGGAGAGAGAAGAACTTTGCCTTCCATCACAGTGAGGAGGAGATCCACTGTGATGGATGTTTGTGTGAATTTAATTGTTTGCGTGTTTTTTCTATGAATTGTTCTGTCTGTTTGTTTGTTTGTATGGCTTGTAGAAACGGAGTTTCGTTCGAGCCTCTCTGAGGTTCGAATGACAAGCAATAAAATCAAACCAAATCAAATCAAAATGTTGTAACAGTGCTAATTGGTGCAGTGACATTTGAGTTGCCATTTGCAGCGCACCAATAAAAATAAAACACCAAACTAAACTAAACATTAAAGAAGAATTTAACACCAAACATAAAAACATCCCCCCCCCACAATGGTTCCCACTGTGAGGGAAGGCAGCAAAGTCCAGTCCTCATCCTCTTGTTCACCTCCCCCCCCCCGGTGGTTGGGGCCTATTTTAGGCCTCCGCAGTCGCCGCTGTTTCAGGCCCTCTGGCACGATGTTTCAGGCCCTTTCAGAACACTCTTCAGCGGCTTGGAGTGTCTGGAACGGCCGCCTGCCGCCGCAGATGGCTTGATGCAAGTATAAATTGTCCCCAGAGTGCGCAGGATAGTGTTAGTGTGCGGGGATCGCTGGTCGGTGCGGGCTCAGTGGGCCGAGGGGGCCTGTTTCCGCGCTGTGGCTCTAATCTAAAATGAAAACCAAGACTGTGTGAGGGGACTTACTTGACCAGGTCAGGGTAGAATTGTTTGTCCCAGCCACTGTAGAGCGACGTGGTCACGTACAGGCGTTTTCCATCCAAGCTGAGCTGGATCATTTGAGGTCCACCGTAAATCCACGTCCCCTGATTAAACAAGAGGAAGTTAGCTGGGAGGGTGGAAGTCGTTTTGTTTATGCGCTTGTGGCAGCCTCCATTCCCTCCCTCGGGAGTCACTTGATCCGTTGACTTTAGTTTTTAGCGCAGAAACAGGCCCTTCGGCCCATCGGGTCGACGCCGACCAGCGATCCCCGCACACTAACACTCTCCTACGCCCACTAGGGACAATGTCCGTACAGACAGCGCCCGTAGTCGGGATCGAACCCGGGTCTCTGGCGCTGCAACTCTACCTCTGGGCCACCCTGACCACCCAGAGAGATTTTAGAAATAGTTAGACAGGTACATGGATGGGACAGGTTTAGAGGGATATGGGCCAAACGCAGGCAGGTGGGACTAGTGTCGATGAGACATGTTGACAGGTGTGGGCAAGTTAGGCCGCAGATCACCGGGAGATCAGGTTGGTTATCGCGAACCGAGCGGAGGTGTTGGGCGAAGCCTGCGCTTGGTCTCACCGATGTGGAACAGCTGACACCTAGAGCAGCGGATGCAATGGATGAGGTCGGAGGAGGTGCAGGTGAACCTCTGCCGCACCTGGAAAGACGGCTTGGGTCCTTGGATGGAGTCAAAGGGGGTGGCATTTCTTCAACCCAACTTGCCCGCACCGACCAACATGTCCCATCTACACTAGCCCCACTTGCCTGCGTTTGGCCCAGATCGCTCTAAACCGCCGTGAGGGAGGGGCCAGAACCATGAACTGTGGTGGGGAGAATGACGGACTGGGGACGCTGGAGTAGGAGGATGAGGGGGGACCTCATTGAATAGTGAAACTGGATAGAGTGGATGTGACTTTCAACTACTGGGAGAGTCTGGACCAGAGGGGCCCTGTAAAGGCGTTCGCGGAGTTTCCACAGAGGAGTGATCTGTGGGGAATTCTTTGAGGCTGTGGGGCCAATTCATTGGGCATTTTTTAAGGCAGAGATACATAGATTCTTGATTAGTACGGGTGTCAGGGGTTACGGGGAGAAGGCAGGAGAATGGGGTTAGCAGGGAGAGATAGATCAGCCATGATTGAAGGTAGACAAAAATGCTGGAGAAACTCAGCGGGTGAGGCAGCATCTATGGAGTGAAGGAATAGGTGACGTTTCGGGTCGAGACCCTTCTTCAGACTGATGTGCGGGTGGGGGGGGGGGGGTGCGGGAAGATGAACGGAAGAGGCGGAGGCAGTTGGCTGTGGGAGAGCGCGAAAAGGGAGGGAGACAGCAAGGACTACCTGAAATTGGAGAAGTCAATGTTCATACCGCTGGGGTGTAAACTACCCAAGCGAAATATGAGGTGCTGCTCCTCCAATTTGCGGTGGGACTCACTCTGGCCATGGAGGAGGCCCAGGACAGAAAGGTCGGATTGGGATTGGGATTGGGAATGGGAGGGGGAGCCATGATTGAAAGGCGGAGTAGACTTAATGGGACGAGTGGCCTGTTTCTGCTCCTATCACTTATGACCTTACGACCTCACAAGAAACATAGAAACATAGAAAATAGGTGCAGGAGTAGGCCATTCGGCCCTTCGAGCCTGCACCGCCATTCAATATGATCACGGCTGATCATCCAACTCAGTATCCCGTACCTGCCTTCTCTCCATACCCCCTGATCCCTTTAGCCACAAGGGCCACATCTAACTCCCTCTTAAATATAGCCAACTGAACTGGCCTCAACTACCTTCTGTGGCAGAGAATTCCACAGATTCACCACTCTCTGTGTGAAAAATGTTTTTCTCATCTCGGCCCTAAAAGACTTCCCCCTTATCCTTAAACTGTGTGACCCCTTGTTCTGGACTTCCCCAACATCGGGAACAATCTTCCTGCATCTAGCCTGTCCAACCCCTTAAGAATTCTGTACGTCTCTATAAGACCCCCCCCTCAATCTTCTAAATTCCAGCGAGTACAAGCCGAGTCTACAAGAGGAGAATACGAAGAGAACAAGAAGAGAATAAGAAGAGGGACTAAAGAGTTTGTCTTACTTTGACGATTCGGGGTTCGGGCTGACTATCCAATTCCTTGTCCTCAAGCACTTTCACCGGCCCGCCTTTCAAAACGCTTCCTCCGATAAACACCTGGAAGTAAATCGGAATTGGTCTCCAAAGCAGCGGATGCAGAGAATTGTTCAACGAAATAACGAAGAGAAAATTGTTAAATTGGATAAAACGAGGAACTGGTTTACAAAGAGCGACACACAGAGTGCTGGAGTAACTCAGCGGGTCAGGCAGCATCTGTGGAGAACATGGATAGGTGACGTTTCACAAAATGCTGGAGTAACTCAGCGGGTCAGGCAGCATCTGTGGAGAACTTGGATAGGTGACGTTTCACAGAGTGCTGGAGTAACTCAGCGGGTCAGGCAGCATCTGTGGAGAACTTGGATAGGTGACGTTTCACAGAGTGCTGGAGTAACTCAGCGGGTCAGGCAGCATCTGTGGAGAACTTGGATAGGTGACGTTTCACAGAGTGCTGGAGTAACTCAGCGGGTCAGGCAGCATCTGTGGAGAACTTGGATAGGTGACGTTTCACAAAATGCTGGAGTAACTCAGCGGGTCAGGCAGCATCTGTGGAGAACTTGGATAGGTGACGTTTCACAAAGTGCTGGAGTAACTCAGCGGGTCAGGCAGCATCTCTGGAGAACATGGATGGGTGACGTTTCGAGTTGGGACCTTCCTTTGGTCTCAATAGGCGACATTTCAGACTGAAGAAGGATCCTGACCCAAAACCTCACCTAACCATCTTCTCCAGTGATGCTGCCTGACCTGCTGAGTTACTCAAGCACTTTGTGTCTTTTGTGTTTAAACTGCATTATAGAAAATGAAAATTTGAACCCTCATGTCTTTGAAAGTTCCATGTCTTTGTTATCTCGAGACTTCATTCCATCGCCCTTGTGTCCAACTTTAAACTTCAACTCACTAAAATTCTTCAGCGCCTATCCAAACTCTCGTGAGTTGACCAATATTGATTCCGAGTCCAATAATGCCTCCATTTAAGTCTTTTTTTCCCTTCCATAGTTCTCCATAGCTGAGTATAGAAGTTGGGAGGTCAGGTTGCAGTTGTATATGACGTTAGTGAAGCCACGTTTAGAGTATCGTGTTCAGTTCTGGGCACCGTGTTACGGGAAAGATGTCGTCAAACTGGAAAGGGTGCAGAGAAGATTTACGAGGATGTTGCCGGGACTAGAGATTCTGAGCTACTGGGAGAGGCTGAGCCGTCTGGGACTATAATCTCTTGGAGCGCAGGAGGATGAGGGGCGATCTTATAGAGGTGTACAAAATCATGAGAGGAATGAATAGATTGTGAATCGAGGACCAGAGGTCATAGGGTTAAGGTGAATGGAAAAAGATTGAATAGGAATTCGAGGGGGTAACATTTTCGCACAAAGGGTGGTGGGTGTATGGAACAAGCCGCCAGAGGAGGTGGTTGAAGCCGGGACTATCACAGCATCTAAGAAACAGTTAGACGGGTACATGGATTGGACAGGTTTGGAGGGATATGGACCAAGCGCAGATACACTGGGCAAGAGACTCTGTGCGTCTGCCCGATCTATTCCTCTCACGATCTTATACAATCTATAAGATCACCCCTCATCCTCCTGCGCTCCAGGGAATAGAGTCCCAGCCTGCTCAACCACTCCCGGTACCTCAGGCCCCTCGAGTCCTGGCAACATCCTCGTAAATCTTCCCTGCCGCCCTTTTCCAGCTCGACGACATATTTCCTGTGACACGGTGCCCAGAACTGAACACAATACTCTAAATGCGGCCTCACCCAACGTCTTATACAACTGCAACGTGACCTCCCAACTTCTATACGCAATACGATACACAAAATGAATTAGACAATAGACAATAGGTGCAGGAGTAGAGGCCATTCGGCCCTTCGAGCCAGCACCGCCATTCAATGTGATCACGGCTGATCATCCCCAATCAGTACCCCGTTCCTGCCTTCTCCCCATATCCCCTGACTCCGCTATCTTTAAGAGCCCTATCCTGCTCTCTCTTGAAAGCATCGTTGTACAGTTGTACAATATAATTGTGAAGTTCCTGTACATTTTGTACGTGACAAATAAGGTACCATTGCACATGTATTTTTTCCCCATTGTATCTCTAACGTCCAAAGATGTCCAGCGCGGCCAGAAGCCCTCCGTGCATTTTTACCTGCCCGACCAGCTTTGGATTCCTGATGTCCGTAATGTCGTACTGCCGGATATCTCCGTGGAGCCAGTTACTGAAGTACAGGAAGCGGTCGTCCAGGGAGATGAGGATGTCGGTGATGAGACCTGAAACAAAGGCAAGTTGGTGTCTCCGACGGTTCGCTTTAGTTTCTCGTCACGTGCACAGAGGTACAGTGGGCATTGGACAACAGGTGCAGGAGGAGGCCATTCGGCCCTTCGAGCCAGCATCGCCATCCAATGCGATCACGACTGATCGTCCCCAATCAGTACCCCGTTCCTGCCTTCTCCCCATATCCCCTGACTCCGCTATCTTTAAGAGCCCTATCTAGCTCTCTCTTGAAGGCATCCAGAGAACCGGCCTCCACCGCCCTCTGAGGCAGAGAATTCCACAGACTCGCAACTCTCTGTGAGAAAAACTGTTTCCTCATCTCCGTTCTAAATGGCCGACCCCTTACTCTTAAAGTGTGTGTGGCCCCTGGTTCTGGGCTCCCCCAACATCGGGAACATGTTTCTAGCGTGTCCAAACCCTCAATAATCTTATTTGCTTCAATAAGATTCCCTCTCATCCTTCTAAACTCCCGGGGAATACAAGCCCAGCCGCTCCATTCTCTCAGCATATGACAGTCCCGCCATCCCAGGAATTAACCTTGTAAACCTACGCTGCGCTCCCTCAATAGCCTTTGTTGGGTGCGGGCAAAGGCAAAACAGGAGTACAACCGAGCCAAAGATATGTGAGAACGGAAAAACATTTAGTGCAAGGTAAAGCCAGCCAAAGTCCAATCAAGGATAGTCTGAGGGTCACCAAAGAGGTAGATAGTAGTTTAGAGTGTGAGCTATACGGAGAGGCTGAGCAGGCTGGGTCTCTATTCCATGGAGCGTAGGAGGATGATGAGAGATCTTATAGAGGTATACAAAATCATGAGAAGGATAGATCGGGTAGATGCACAGAGTCTGTTACCCAGAGTAGGGGAATCGAGGACCAGAGGATGTAGGTTCACGGTGAAGGGGAAAAGATTTAATAGGAATCTGAGGGGTAACGTTTTCACACAAAGGGTGGTGGGTGTATGGAACGAGCTGCCAGAGGAGATAGCTGAGGCTGGGACTATCCCAACGTTTAAGAAGCAGTTGGAAAAGGTACATGGATAGGACATGTTTGGAGGGACAATAGGTGCAGGAGGAGGCCATTCGGCCCTTCGAGCCAGCACAGCCATTCAATGTGATCATGGCTGATCATCCCCAACCAGTACCCCGTTCCTGCCTTTTCTCCCCATATCCCCTGACTCTGCTATCTTTAAGAGCCCTATCTAGCTAGTTGGGCCGAAGGGCCTGTTTCCACACTGTATCACTCTATGACTCTACGACCGCTCTCTTTGTGTTGGTGTGAAAGTTCGCTTCTTAAAAAGCAGACAGCAACAACCGTTGAAGTTAGACCATGGCAATCTTTAATTGATTTGTCAGACGGGAGTGGCAAGATCTACAAGATCCAGCACAAAAGTTGCTCAGTGCTTCTCGGGCTCCCACTCACGGAACAAAGGCGACAGTAAAACACTCCTACCAAGTCTGAATATGGCATGACTGAAAGATTCTGTAGCCTTTCACAATATAGGAAGGCTGGGTTCTAATCAAGCTCATCCAATAACAAGTTATTACTTATCTATGGAGCGTCAGCTATTTGTTTCAATCTTGGCTTCTTTGTGGCCTTGAAGAAGCACATGTTATTACTGCAGGCTGCCATCTTAATGTCTTTATTAAAAAGACAACCTGTCCTCCATATTGTGTTCCATATAATTTACAATGTCATTCAGGCTCAGCACCGAGTCATTCTTTTGTTCTAGTAAGTCCATGCTTTTGTAGAAGATTGACTTTTAGATTTGACTATTAGATTTGACTATTAGCTCTTTCAGTAGGACGATTCTGTTGCCTGATAACTGGAGTTTGGAAGGATGAGAGGGGGGGGGACCTCATTGAATCTCACCGAATAGTGAAAGGCCTGGATGTGGAGAGGATGTTTCCACTCGTGGGAGAGTCTAGGACCAGAGGGCACAGCCTCAGAATTAAAGGATGTTCCTTTAGGAAGGAGATGAGGAGGAATTTCTTTAGTCAGAGGGTGGTGAATCTGCGGACTGTGGATGATGTAGAGAGAGCTAGCAATGGCCCTTTCTCCTTTGTCATCGTTACATAACTTTCCTTCATTGTTCTACATCTCTCTCTACACCATTTGTCCATATCTCTCGTTTCCCTTTCCCCTGACTCTCAGTGTGAAGAAGGGTCTCCACCCGGAATGTCACCCATTCTTTTTCTCCAGAGATGCCGCATCTCAGCAGAATGTTTCAGCCTCAGCCATTCTAACGACTGCAGTTTCTCAGTTTCTCTAAGTTGGCCATTGCACGGACCCAATTCCCATTGATCATGCACCGTTCTTGTCTTGCAGTTATTTTTTAATTATTCCGACTCTGGTTTATTTTGGAGGGACAAATTATTCCTTCTTAAGGCACAGATGGACAGATTCTCGATTTGCGTGGGTGTCAGGGGTTATGGGGAGAGGACAGGAGGCAAAAGACAATAGACAATAGACAATAGGTGCAAGAGTAGGCCCTTCGGGGCCTACTCTTGCCATTCAATGTGATCATGGCTGATCATCCCCAATCAGTACCTCGTTCCCGCCTTCTCCCCAGATCCCCTGACTCCGCTATCTTTAAGAGCCCTATCTAGCTCTCTCTTGAAAGTATCCAGGGAACCGGCCTCCTCCGCCCTCTGAGGCAGAGAATTCCACAGACTCACCACTCTCTGTGAGGAAAAAGTGTTTCATCGTCTCCGTTCTAAATGGCTTAACCCTTATTCTTAAACTGTGTGTGTGGCCCCTGGTTCTGGACTCCCCCAACATCGGGAACACGTTTCCTGCCTCTAGCGTGTCCAAGCCCTTAACAATCTTATGTGTTTCAATGAGATCTTCCTCTCAGCCTTCTAAACCCGTGGGTTCGTATCCCACTTCTGACACCATGTAATGAGTCAACTCAAAGCTACAACACATAGTTATTAAATCTACATACAGCAAGGATCTGCAGTCATAACATCTCCGAGTTGCTACTCGTTCTAACTAGCGTAAGCAGGCTCTTGATAATATGAACCACATTGTAGGCAGACTCACTACTAACAAACACTTAATTGGCTAGTATGAAATAGCCAATCTCCAGCAGGGTTGAGAGGGAGAGATCAAAACTGTGTCAAAGCTGTCACAGCCAGACATAAAAACAACTTTTTTCCACAAGTTTTGTTTCCAACAAGTTTTTTTTTGACCTCATCTATTGCATCCGCTGCTCTAGGTGTCAGCTGCCCACATCGGTGAGACCAAGCGTAGGCTTGGCGATCGCTTCGCCCAACACCTCCGCTCGGTTCGCAATAACCAACCTGATCTCCCGGTGGCTCAGCACTTCAACTGCCCCTCCCATTCCGAGTCCGACCTTTCTGTCCTGGGCCTCCTCCATGGCCAGAGTGAGGCCCACCTTGGAGGAGCAGCACCTCATATTTTGTTTGGGTAGTTTACACCCCAGTGGAAATTCTCCAATTTCAGGTAGTCCCTGCTTTCTCCTTCTTTCCCCTCCCCTTCCCAGCTCTCCCACAGCCCACTGTCTCCGCCTCTTCCTTTCTTCTTCCCACATCAGTCTGAAGAAGGGTCTCGACCCGAAACGTCGCCTGTTTCCCTCGCTCCATAGATGCTGCCTCACCCGCTGAGTTTCTCCAGCATTTTTGTCCCCCCACGAGGAGTAGCTCTACTCAATAACCAAAAATCTGTAGCCTCCTTTTAGACAATAGCCAATAGACAATAGATGATAGATGCAGGAATACGCCATTCGGCCCTTCGAGCCAGCACCGTATTTTGTTTAAATCTCATGTTTAATCAATAATGTTTTATTATTAATGTTTTTATGTGTCATTCCTAACTGTCACTGTATGTCATGATCTCATTTGCTGGGCAGAGCACCAAGGCAAATTCCTTGTATGTGACTACTTGGCCAATAAACGTATTCATCCATCAGCCGCGATTCAATGGCGGAGCGGACTCGATGGGCCGAATGGCCCAATTCCGCGCCGAGAATGTATGAACTTACGAAGGCTAATGCAAAACCTTCCTACTTGCCTGGTAATTCTGGCAATACCCAGCCTTCCACTTTCTTACTGGGAACGCTGATTACTTTCTCTGCAGCCCAGTCGCCTTTCTGTGGAATAAAAACCAAATTTAAAAAAAATTAACTGCAGGTGTGTTAAACCAGCGCCCGCAGTCGGGATGGAACCCGCGTGAGGCAGCGCCTCTACCTCTGCGCCACTCGTAGCCGCCCTTAGACGTTAGACTTTAGATGGGGATACTGTGGGAAGGGCGAGCTGCTTTAAATACCCGGGAATCCGCACCTCCGAGGATCTGACATGGACAACACACGCTGCCGCACTGGTGAGTAAGGCAAGGCAGGAGCGCCTTTACCACCTCAGGCAGTTGAGGAAATTCAGAGTGTCCCTGAGGATCCTCCAGCGCTTCTACTCAGCGGCTGTGGAAAGCATCTTGTCCGGGCAACGTCACGATTTGGTTTGGGGACTGCTCTGCCCAGGACAGGAAGGCTCTGCAGAAAGTAGTGCGTTAGGCCGAACGCACTATGGGAACTACACTCACCCCCCCCCCCCCCCCTTCCAGAACTATACATCAGAAGGTGCAGATCTAGAGTCAACGAGATCATGGGGGACCCCTTCCACCCCAGCAACGGACTGTTCCAGCTGCTACGGTCAGGCAAACGCCTCTGTTGCCACGCTGTGAAAACAGAGGATGAGAAGGAGTTTCTTCCCGGAGGCCATTCGGACTGTAAACTCCTATCTCTCCAGGGACGAACTTTACTGGACCATTCTACCATTTTACTGTTGTGTCTTTTCTAAAATTGCAAGGGGTTTTTTTTCCTCCCACAAATATGTAATATGCGAATACTTGAGTATGTTCCATTCTATTTTGTAGTTTTTTTTTTTGCACGGCCCGCGCGAGCATTGCCACTTTTCATTTCACGTGCACGTCTCGCGTGTGCGCGTGACGAATAAACTTGACTTTATGACTGACTTCCCGCGCGACGGTACCTTGGTCTTGTAAAAGCGGAAGACGCAGCTGCTCAGAGCGCAGCCGACCAGCCCTTCGGCCGCGCCGGGGTCATGGAGGAAGCGGATCTCCAGCGGTATGTTGCCGTCCTGGCCGAGGTCGATGGTCTGGATGCGCGTGCGCTCGGTCCAATCCCAGACGTGAAGCGAGTGTCCGTACAGGCCTGAAAGAAGCATTCCCCCCCCCCCCCGGGGTGAAACAGGGGCGGCCCAGCGGGTAGAGTTGCCGCCACCCCCAGGGCCCGGCTTCGACCCCGACCTCAGGCCCTGTTTGCGCTCCCCGTGACCTGCGTGGGTTTTCTCCGGGTGCTCCGGCTTTCCTCCCGCACTCCTAAGACGTGCGGGGTTTGTAGGTTAATTGGCTCCGGTTAAATTCTAAATTCTAAATTTAGGAGTCAGGCGATATGGGGATGATCAGGATCACATATCCTGCACTTATTGGATGACGGGGGGGTACTGATTGTGGACGATCAGCCTTGATCACAGTGAATGGCGGTGCTGGCTCGAAGGGCCGAGTGGCCTACTCCTGCACCTATTGTCTATTGTCTAACACCACCCGGGCACGGACATAACCCCCGTAAAGGTGCAGGCAGCCGGCTCGGGCAAAGTGCGGGTTTGTAGGTTAATTGGCTTCGGTTAAATTCTGAATTCTAACTTTAGGAGTCGGGGGATATGGGGAGAAGGCAGGAACGGGGTACTGATTGGGGACGATCAGCCATGATCATATTAACCATATAACCATATAACAATTACAGCACGGAAACAGGCCCTCTCGGCCCTTCCAGTCCGTGCCGACCATTTGTTTTCCCCTAGTCCCATCTACCTGCACTCAGACCATACCCCTCCATTCCCTTCACGTCCATATACCTATCCACTTTACTCTTAAATGTTAAAATCGATCCTGCCTCCACCACTTCTGCTGGAAGCTCATTCCACACAGCCACCACCCTCTGAGTAAAGAAGTTCCCCCTCACGTTACCCCGAAACCTCTGTCCCTTAATTCTCATGTCATGCCCTCTTGTTTGAAACTTCCCTACCCTCAATGGGAAAAACTTATCCACGTCAACTCTGTCTATCCCTTTCATCATTTTAAAGACCTCAATCAAGTCCCCCCTTAACCTTCTGCGCTCCAAAGAATAAAGACCTAACTTGTTCAACCTTTCTCTGTAACATAGTTGCTGGAACCCTGGCAACATTCTAGTAAATCTCCTCTGTACTCTCTCTATTTTGTTGACATCCTTCCTATAACTAGGCGACCAAAATTGTACACCATACTCCAGAAAATGAATGGCGGTGCTGGCACGAAGGGCCGAATGGCCTCCTCCTGCACCTATCGTCCTGTCGTCTAACACCACCCGGGCACGGATGTAACCTGGGTGGTGTTAGACAAAAAGGGGCAGGCAGCCGGCTCGGGCAAAGCCCTCTTCCACCTGGCGCTGTGACTCGCCGATGGTCAGCCATCTTGGCCAGGCCTAGAGCACAAACCCAACCGATCGCTGGTCGGCGGGGACCCGGTGGGCTGAAGGGCCTGTTTCCACGCTGTATCTCTAAACTCAAGTCAAGAGTCAAGAGAGTTTTATTGTGATGTGTCCCAGATAGGATAATGAAATTCTTGCTTGCAGAATATGTAAACATAATACAGAACAGGAGATAAAAGTGTCTATAGACCATATATGTTCACAATAAATAAACAGATAAAGTGCAATAGGCTGTTACAGTTCAGAATCTGTTTGTTGGCGAGTGGCCTGGTGGCTGTGGGGGAGTAGCTATTCCTGAACCTGGTCGTTGCAGTCTTCAGGCTCCTGTACCTTCTACCTGAAGGCAGCGAGGAGATGAGTGAGTGGCCAGGATGGTGTGGGTCCTTGATGATGTTGGCTGCCCTTTTGAGGCAGCGACTGCGATAGATCCCCTCGATGGTGGGGGGGGGGTCAAAGCCGATGATGGACTGGGCAGTGGTCACAACTTTCTGCGTTCTTTTCCGCTCCTGGACGCTCAAATTACCCGAACCAAACTAAATTAAACTAAACTAGAAAACCAAACTCCTGACACGCTTACGGGCCTGTCCCACCTGGCCGTCATTTGCGCCTCATTTACGCGTCATATGTAAATTAGGTCGTCACGTAACCGTGCGTCACCGCACGATACACGTGAGACGTCGGGACGTCAGCGTGCGTACGCGATACGTCACGCAGGTGGCGCGCGAGGATTTCGTGCAGCACGAAATCCTGGAGCGCCGCGCGACACCGCGCGCAACTCCACACTTCTCCACGCCTCTCCGTGCGACCGTTCCGCGCTACCCGTGCGTCACAATGCGTCACGAGGCGTAAATGAGGCGCAAATGACGGCCAAGTTGGGACAGGCCCTCTAGTAATCAACTTGCATCCCGCTCCGTGGCTCCTGAATCAGCGTGACTTTGTTCCTGTGCACTCACCAGCCGCGATGTCGTCCATCTTGAATCCGTAGGCCAAGGCTTTGGGAGCTCCCCACTCCGTGCTCAGCATGACATTGTGCCGGGGCTGGTACCAGAAGTCGTAGCCAAACTCCGCTGCCTCCCCCTCTTGCTCCCAGTTCCCCTTCACCTCGAACGTCTCGGCATCCAGGAGAGCAAAACCTCCTAGTAGACAAGGAACGAGTGGGTTAGCCCGTGATGGCGAGCGTCTCGATCAGCTTCCCTCCTCGACTCCAGCGAGTCCAATTTCGTAAATTGTGCCTAGTCCGTGGGAGAGACAACAGACAATAGGTGCAGGAGGAGGCCATTCGGCCCTTCGAGCCAGCACCGCCATTCAATGTGATCATGGCTGATCATCCCCAATCAGTACCCCGTTCCTGCCTTCTCCCCATATCCCCTGACTCCGCTATCTTTAAGAGCCCTATCTAGCTCCCTCTTGAAAGCGTCCAGAGAACCGGCCTCCACCGCCCTCTCAGGCAGAGAATTCCACAGACTCACCACACTCTGTGAGAAAAAGTGTTTCCTCGTCTCCGTTCTAAATGGCTTACCCCATATTCTTAAACTGTGTGTGGCCCCTAGTTCTGGACTCCCCCAACATCGGGAACATGTTTCCTGCCTCTAGCGTGTCCAAACCCTTAACAATCTTACACGTTTCAACGAGATATCCTCTCATCCTTCTAAACTCCAGAGTGTACAAGCCCAGCTGCTCCATTCTCTCAGCATATGACAGTCCCGCCATCCCGGGAATTAACCTGGTGAACCTACGCTGCACTCCCTCAATAGCAAGAATGTCCTTCCTCAAATTAGGGGACCAAAACTGCACACAATACTCCAGGTGTGGTCTCACTAGGGCCCTGTACAACTGCAGAAGGACCTCTTTGCTCCTATACTCGACTCCTCTTGTTATAAAGGCCAACAGGCCAAAACTGCACACAATACTCTAGGCGTGGTCTCACTAGGGCCCTGTACAACTGCAGAAGGAGTGCGAGTGTACGGCCATTTGCTCGCAGACATGCGTCACGACCCCCTATGCAGAACCAGCTTGCCGACCCCTGCCATACAGACAGTGGCTGCGGGCGTTCCCACGGGAAGTAGGTTGGAGGAACACGGACAAAACGCGGGCAGATTTCCACTGCCCCGCGTGACAATAGGGGGGGGGGGGGGGTTGCACATAAAGGTCACAGGGTCAAAGGGCTTGAAGCACGGAGCCGCTCAATCCATCTGGAGGACATCCATAACTTCCGGTTTATGTTGTTAATACACGAAACGCGTACTTTCTTACCTGTTAAAAACCGCCAAAAGGTTGAATTTCTACGCTGTACAAAGTTGTGGAAGTCGGGGAAGGCGTGAGAGACATGTTCCCAACTTCAGAATTCCAACAGTGAAGGGAAATGAAGGTAAAGAGAAGCGAGAGCTGAAGGGACAACAGCAGCTAAAGTGCTCGGCGAACATTGGCCGTGCAGATATCGGAATTGAAAATATTGGGAATGATCGCGTTTGCTCCCTGCATTTCATCATCAGTAAGGCATTATTTGTGTTTTTTCTTGATTCCTTTGGTATCTAAAAAGTCTCAGAAGTGATAAATCTGGCTGTAAAATTAGCTTCAGAGGCGTTTTATTTTTGTATGTAAAAACCCACTTGAGAACCAAGGGCGATTTAAAATTTTTCCCAGACAGATTTATCACTTCTGAAACTTTATAGATGCCAAAGGAATTAAGAAAAAAACACAAATAATGCCTTAGTTGATGAAATGCAGCGAGCAAACGGCCAATTTTCGCCAAGAACTCTCTGGCTGTTGTTGTCCCTTCAGCTCTCGCTTCTATCTACCGTCATTTCTCCTCACTTTTGGAATTCTGAAGTAGGCCAAATGTCTCTCATGCTTATCCCGATTTGCATCATTAGTTACAGCGCAAAAATGGACAATTTCTGGGGGGTTTTAAACAGGCCCCCCCTACGCTGGAAACGATGGTCAGTGCCTACCTGCGGTTCATCGCGTGTACTCCAGTTGGCGTAGCGTAGCAACAGTACGGGTCATGGGTCGTGACCCGACTGCCATGCAACCTCCCTACAAACTGAACAAAAAAGGCAGCAACTCTACCGCTGGGTCACTCCGGTCTGGAGGTCTGGGTCGTGTGCATTCCAGTCACCGGCATACTGGAACGCCTCATCCAGGAGGGGGAAGGTGGCGGGGGGGAGGGGAAGTTAAACACTGTCGTGAAGGCCGCAGCCTTGGACACCTTATTGTGAGGGATAAAGAGATTAAACCCCATTAAAGTAAGGAGTTTTAAAGAGAATTCAAACAGAGAGGGGCTGGAGAGAGGATTCTGACACAGCTGTGTCTGAAGGTTGCCAGACCCGTCCTTGAGTAAGAAGTAATAGCATTGTATAGCGGTAGAAGGGAGTGATGTAGAGAGATCCCTATCAGTGGAAGGGAGTGATAGATGGGACCCTTGTCACTATAGCTTAGCTTTAGTACTGATATAGGAGAACTGAGAGGGTTCACTAGGAGGTGAGTAAAACTAGGGTAGGTCATGAGCAACTGAGCATGCTTAATAGAATAAATGAATATTACAACACACCCCTGGTTAGGAAATTGCTCAATACCATGAACATGTTTGAACATGCGATATGGGAGGTGCGAGGGGATGTACGGTGGGATGTACCTACAGATTGTGCACCTCCGATCCTGATCACATTAGTCTTTGAGCATTAATTGTGAGCACAAAGCGTTATCTCACATTACCTTTCCCGTCTCCGCTCGGGTTCCCGATGGAACTGATCATCACCTCCCCACTGGGCAGGCAGTGGGACGTGTGGGGATTGGCCAGACCGCACTTCCAGAACAGATCCGTCGCCTCCACGGTCTGAAAGATTGGAGCAACAACGCGTGAAAGCGAGGGGGGTCACGGCGGCGAAGCGGTGGAGTTGCTGCCTTACAGTGAATGCTGCGCCGGACGCCCGGGTTCGATTCTGACTACGGGGTTCTGGGTCTGCACCTTCTCCCCGTGACCTGCGTGGGTTTTCTCAGAGATAGAAACATAGAAACATAGAAAATACAGTGGCTTGCAAAAGTATTCATACCCCTTGAACTTTTCCACATTTTGTCACGTTACAACCGCAAACGTAAATGTATTTTATTGGGATTTTATGTGATAGACCAACACAAACATAATTGTGAAGTGTTACATGGTTTTCAAATCTTTTTACAAATAAAAAACTGAAAAGTGTGGCGTGCAAAAGTATTCAGCCCCCTTTACTCTGATACCCCTAAATAAAATCCAGTGCAACCAATTGCCTTCAGAAGTCACCTAATTAGTAAATAGAGTCCACTTGTGTGTAATCTAATCTCAGTATAAATACAGCTGTTCTGTGAAGGCCTCAGAGGTTTGTTAGAGAACATTAGTGAACAAACAGCATCATGAAGCCCAAGGAACACACCAGACAGGTCAGGGATAAAGTTGTGGAGAGGTTTAAAGCAGGGTTAGGTTATAAAAAAATATCCCAAGCTTTGAACATCTCACGGAGCACTGTTCAATCCATCATCCAAAAATGGAAAGAGTATGACACAACTGCAAACCTACCAAGACATGGCCGTCCACCTAAACTGACAGGCCGGGCAAGGAGAGCATTGATCAGAGAAGCAGCCAAGAGGCCCATGGACCTAAACATAACAATGGAATGGTTTAGATCAAAGCATATTCATGTGTTAGAATGGCCCAGTCAAAGTCCAGACCTAAATCCAATTGAGAATCTCTGGCAAGACTTGAAAATTGCTGTTCACAGACGCTCTCCATCCAATCCGACTGAGCTTGAGCTATTTTGCAAAGAAGAATGGGCAAAAATTTCAGTCTCTAGATGTGCAAAGCTGGTAGAGACATACCCCAAAAGACTTGCAGCTGTAATTGCAGCGAAAGGTGGTTCTACAAAATATTGACTCAGGGGGGGCTGAATACTTTTGCACGCCACACTTTTCAATTTTTTATTTGTAATAAAATTTGGAAACCATGTAACATTTTCCTTCCACTTCACAATTATGTTTGTGTTGGTCTATCACATAAAATCCCAATAAAATACATTTACGTTTGTGGTTGTAACGTGACAAAATGTGGAAAAGTTCAAGGGGTATGAAAGCCACTGTAGGTGCAGCAAAATATGAGGTGCTGCTCCTCCAATTTGCGGTGGATCTCACTCTGGCCAAGACGGAAAGGTCGGATTGGGATTGGGATTGGGAATGGGAGGGGGAGCCATGATTGAAAGGCGGAGTGGACTTAATGGGGCGAATGGCCTGTTTCTGCTCCTATCACTTGTGACCTTACGACCTCACAAGAAACATAGACAATAGGTGCAGCAGTAGGCCACTCGGCCCTTCGAGCCTGCACCGCCATTCAATATGATCATGGCTGATCATCCAACTCAGTATCCCGTACCTGCCTTCTCTCCATACCCCCTGATCCCCTTTAGCCGCAAGGGCCACATCTAACTCCCTCTTAAATATAGCCAACGAACTGGCCTCAACTACCTTCTGTGGCAGAGAATTCCACAGACTCACCACTCTCTGTGTGAAAAGTGATTTTCTCATCTCGGTCCTAAAAGACTTCCCCCTTATCCTTGAACTGTGTGACCCGCTTGTTCTGGAGTTCCCCAACATCGGGAACAATCTTCCTGCATCGAGATCTTCGGTTTCCTCCCACGCTCCAAAGACGGGGGGGCTTCCATGCTGTATCTCCAAACTAAACTATACTACATATTGTGAATATTGCAAATACTGTGGGCAGTTTTGGGCACCCTATCTGAGGGAGGATGTGCCGGCTCTGGAGAGGGTCCAGAGGAGGTTTTCTAACGTACGATGAGCGTTTGTCGGCGCTGGGTGTATTCGCTGGAGTTTAGAAGGATGCGATGCGGGGGGGGGAACCTCACTGCAACGTCACCAAATAGTTGGGTGTGGAGAGGATGTTTCCACTAGTTTCAGAATTTGGAGGAGAAATTTCTTTAGTCAGAAGGTGGTGAATCTGTGGAATTCTTTGCCACAGAAGGCAGTGGAGGCCACAAGTCAGTGGATATTTTTAAGAGAGATTCTTGATCAGTGCGGGTGTCAGGGGTTACGGGGAGAAGGCAGGAGAATGGGGTTGGGAGGGAGAGATAGGTCAGCCAGGATTGAATGGCGGAGTAGACTTGACGGGCCGAATGGCCTATTGGGCGACCTTTTTAGGCGACTGCGCAAGTCAGCGGGTCAGGCAGACGTTTCGTGTCGAGACCCCTGCACCAGACTCCCGTCTGAAGAAGGGTCTGGACTCGAAATGTTGCCTCTCCCTTTTCTCCAGAGATGCTGCCTGGCCCGCTGAATTACTCCAACGCTTTTTTTGAGTTCAGTTTAGCAGGGAAACAGGCCCTTCGGCCCTCCGAGTCCGCGCCGACCAGCGATCCCCCGCACACTAACACTATCCTGCGCACATTTAGGGGACAATTTTACATTCACACCAAGCCAATTAACCTACAAACCCGCAGGTCCGTTGAATTCTCTGCCTCAGAGGGCGGTCGGTGGAGGCCGGTTCTCTGGATGCTTTCAAGAGAGAGCTAGATGGGGCTCTTAAAGATAGCGGAGTCAGGGGATATGGGGAGAAGGCAGGAACGGGGTACTGATTGGGGATGATCAGCCGTGATCACATTGAATGGCGGTGCTGGCTCGAAGGGCCGAATGGCCGACACCTTCACCTATTGTCTATTGTCTTTGGAGCGTGGGAGGAAAGCGAAGATCTCGGAGACGGGTCACGGGGGAGAGCGTGCAGGTCAGGATCGAACCCGGGTCCCCCGGCGCTGAGAGGCAGTTGCGCGACCCGCCAAGGGTCCGGAGGGCCCGTCCCCTCCTCCCGTTCCTCGCGCTGGGAAACCGTTGAGCGCTGAGGCAGGGGGGGGGGGGGGGGGGGGTCGCGGGAGTGAGAGGGAGTCACCTTGTGCAGCCTGGGCGCCCGTGGCTCCGACCCCACGTCCACCACATAGATCCGGGATGAGATCAGGGCCGGCAGGATCAGGCGGTCCCGGCTTTTGGACGGGTTGCCGTAGCAACTGCTGCAGGTGTTCCACCCGGAATGGTGGAGCTCGTCGTTCAGGTTGGGCATCGGCAGGCGGTGAATGACCTGCGGAGAGCGAGAGAGAAACATAGAAACATAGACAATAGGTGCAGGAGGAGGCCATTCGGCCCTTCGAGCCTGCACCGCCATTCAATATGATCACGGCTGATCATCCAACTCAGTATCCCGTACCTGCCTTCTCTCCATACCCCCTGATCCCTTTAGCCACAAGGGCCACATCTAACTCCCTCTTAAATATAGCCAACGAACTGGCCTCAACTACCTTCTGTGGCAGAGAATTCCACAGATTCACCACTCTCTGTGTGAAAAATGTTTTTCTCATCTCGGTCCTAAAAGACTTCCCCCTTATCCTTAAACTGTGACCCCTTGTTCTGGACTTCCCCAACATCGGGAACAATCTTCCTGCATCTAGCCTGTCCAACCCCTTAAGAATTTTGTACGTCTCTATAAGATCCCCCCCTCAATCTTCTAAATTCCAGCGAGTACAAGCCGAGTCTATCCAGTCTTTCTTCATATGAAAATCCTGCCATCCCAGGGATCAGTCTGGTGAACCTTCTCTGTACTCCCGCTATGGCAAGAATGTCTTTCCTCAGATTAGGAGACCAAAACTGTCTCTGTACTCCCGCTATGGCAAGAATGTCTTTCCTCAGATTAGGAGACCAAAACTGCACGCAATACTTCAGGTGTGGCCTCACCCAGGCCCTGTACGACTGCAGTAGAACCTCCCTGCTCCTCTACTCAAATCCTTTTGCTGTGAATGCCAACATACCATTCGCTTTCTTCACAGCCTGCTGCACCTGCATGCCTACTTTCAATGACTGGTGTACCATGACACCCAGGTCTCGCTGCATCTCCCCTTTTCCTAATCGGAGATTAGAGAGAGAGAGAGAGAAAGAACGCACTCACACATTCCTCTCAACTCCGATAGCATCGAATTGAATTGTCCAACGCCCAGACTTACTTCATTAAGGGGCCTGTCCCACTTTCACGAGTTACTCACGAATTCCCCCTTGATTCAAACTCGGTGAATGCCTGTAGCGAGCCCGTAGGAGTCCGTAGATATTTTCATAGCGGCTCGTAATGCCAGGCGTAGGTACTCAGGGCATCTGGTAAGTCTGGACGTCTTTTCAACCCGATAAAAAATGTTCACGAGTAAAATAAAATAGGCCCGAGGCTATTACCGAGTTTGAATCAAGGGGAAAACTCGGGAGAATTCGTGAGTAACTCGGGAAAGTGGGACAGGGGCCTTACGATGCTGTCCCACTTTCACAACCTAATTCACCACCTCTGCCGCGTTTGCCTTGACTCATACTCGCAGTCGTCACGAGGTCGTAGGTAGGCCGTAGCAGGCCGTGATGCTGGTCGTAGGTACTCGTGGCATCAAGTAGGCCCGGGGCCTTTTTTCAGCATGGTGAAAAATGTCCACGAGTAAACAAAACATAGTCGTAGGAGGTCGTAGGACACCGCGACCTTGATTTTAACAAAAAAACGCTTAAGTTCGCCAGAGCTCGCGGGGGAGGTCTCCTAAGTGGGATAGGCCCTTTAGCCTAAGGTCGACAAACATGCTGGAGAAACTCAGCGGGTGATGCAGCATCTAAGGAGCGAAGGAATAGGTGATGTTTCGGGCCTCGACCATTCCTTCGCTCCATAGATGCTGCCTCACCCGCTGAGTTTCTCCAGCATGTTTGTTTACATTCGATTTTTCCAACATCCGCAGTTCTTTCTTAAATACCTAATTAGCCAAGTATGTTTTGCAACGTATACAAGGAATTTGATTCACTAATAAAAAGCAACAGATAATAGAGAATAGACAATAGGTGCAGGAGTAGGTCATTCAGCCCTTCGAGCCAGTATCGCCATTCAATGTGATCATGGCTGATCATCCACAATCAGTACCCCGTTCCTGCCTTCTCCCCATATCCCCTAAGAGCTCTATCTAGCTCTCTCTTGAAAGCATCCAGAGAACCGGCCTCCACCGCCCTCTGAGGCAGAGAATTCCACAGACTCACAACTCTCTGTGAGAAAAAGTGTTTCCTCGTCTCCATTCTAAATGGCTTACCCCTTATTCTTAAACTGTGTGTGGCCCCTGGTTCTGGACTAACCCAACATAGGAAACATGTTTCCTGCCTCTAGCGTGTCCAAACCCTTAACAATCTTATATGTTTCAATAAGATCCCCTCTCATCCTTCTAAACTCCAGAGTGTACAAGCCCAGCCGCTCCATTCTCTCAGCATATGACAGTCCCGCCATCCCGGGAATTAACCTTGTAAACCTACGCTGGGCTCCCTCAATAGCAAGAATGTCCTTCCTCAAATTAGGGGACCAAAACTGCACACAATATTCCAGGTGTGGTCTCACCAGGGCTCTGTACAACTGCAGAAGGACCTCGTTGCTCTTGTACTCAACTCCTCTTGCTATGAAGGCCAACAGGCCATTCGCTTTCTCCACTGCCTGCTGTACCTGCATGCTCACTTTCAGTGACTGATGAACAAGGACCCCCCCCCCCAGATCCCTTTTCCCAACTTGACGCCATTTAGATAGTAATCTGCCTTCCCTGTTTTTGCTACCAGAGTGGAGATCCTCACATTTATCCGCATTAAATTGCTTCCTCTGGGTCTCCCGGGACCACCCACACAATTTCTGTTCTGTGTCCCATCTCAGCGTTGCCTACCTGGGAGTAGGTGGGTGATTTGGGATCCACATCCACAGTTGCCAAGTAGTCCGGTTTGTTGACCTCTGTGTTTCGGTAGATGCAAGGCAGGTATACAATCTCCTCCCGTGGCCCTTTTGGATATTTTTTTAAATAAAAAACAGAATGTTACCATCCTCAATCCGTGAGACCGTGGAGATTTCTCGCCTTTCCAAAAGAACATCCTTCAATTCTCAGGCTGTGCCCTCTGGTCCTAGACTCTCCCACCAGTGGAAACAGCCTCTCCACATCCACTCTCTCCGGGCCTTCCGCTGTTCTGTACATTCCAATGAGGTCCCCCCTCAATAGACAATAGACAATAGGGGCAGGAGAAGGCCATTCGGCCCTTCGAGCCTGCACCGCCATTCAATGTGATCATGGCTGATCATCCCCAATCAGTACCCCGTTCCTGCCTTCTCCCCATATCCCCTGACTCCACTATCTTTAAGAGCCTCTCTCTTGAAAGCATCCAGAGAACCGGCCTCCACCGCCCTCTGAGGCGGAGAATTCCACAGACTCACCACTCTCTGTGTGAAAAAGTGTTTCCTCGTCTCCGTTCTAAATGGCTTTAATTACTCCTTATTCTTAATGGCTGATCATCCCCAATCTGTACCCCGTTCCTGCCTTCTCCCCATATCCCCTGACTCTGCTATCTTTAAGAGCCCCATCCAAAGGGCCTGTCCCACTTTCACGACCGAATTCACGACATTTTTTACTTGTGGACATTTTTCATCAGGCTAGAAAAACGCCCCGGGCCTACTTGATGCCACGAGTACCTACGACCAGCATCACGGCCTGCTACAACCTAGCTACGATCATGCTGCGAGGATGAGTCGAGGGCAAACTCGGCAGAGGTCGTGAAAGAGATTAACTCTCTCTTGAAAGCATCCAGAGAACCGGCCTCCACCGACCGCCCTCTGAGGCAGAGAATTCCACAGACTCACAACTCTCTGGGTGAAAAAGTGTTTCCTCGTCTCCGTTCTAAATGGCCAACCCCTTATTCTTAAACTGTGCGTGTGGCCCCCTGGTTCTGGACTCCCCCAACATCGGGAACATGTTTCCTGCCTCTGGCGTGTCCAAGCCCTTAACAATCTTATATGTTTCTATGAGATATCCTCTCATCCTTCTAAACTCCAGAGTTTACAAGCCCAGCCGCTCCATTCTCTCCAGTCGAACGCCTATTTTCTCAACGGGTCTATAGTTAACTAAGTCGGAGTTGGAGCTCACCTTTCATAGCCGCGAGAGGGCTGCTGTAACCCGGACCACATAAGCCACACTTGCTAGCTGTGGAGAGGAAGCATTGTATCGTCAGTTCTGCAGTATCAGTCTCCATCACATACATAGAAACACAGAAAATAGGTGCAGGAGTAGGCCATTCGGCCCTTCGAGCCAGCACCGCCATTCAATGTGATCACGGCTGATCATCCCCAATCAGTACCCCGTTCCTGCCTTCTCCCCTTATCCCCTGACTCCACGTATTAAAGAAGGAACTGCAGATGCTGGAAAATCGAGGGTTACACAAAAAGCTGGAGAAACTCAGCGGGTGCAGCAGCATCTAAGGAGCGAAGGAGATAGGCAACGTTTCGGGCCGAAACCCTTCTTCAGACCCTGACTCCGCTATCTTTAAGAGCCCTATCTAGCTCTCTCTTGAGAGTATCCAGAGAACCGGCCTCCACCGCCCTCTGAGGCAGAGAATTCCACAGACTCACCACTCTCTGTGAGGAAAAAGTGTTTCCTCGTCTCCGTTCTAAATGGCTTTACCCCTTATTCTTAAACTGTGTGTGTGTGTGGCCCCTGGTTCTGGGGGACTCCCCCAATTCAATGTGATCATGGCTGACCATCCAAAATCAGTAACCCCGTTCCTGCCTTCTCCCCCATATCCCTTGATTCCGTAAGCCCTAAGAGTTAAATCTAAAGGGCTTGTCCCACTTGGCCGTCATTCGCGCCTCATTTACGCGTCATATGTAAAATAGGTCGACGCGCATGATGCGCGAAGTGGCGCGCAACTCGCGGGTCAGCGCAGCCGTCTGGTTGCGCGCGGCGTCATTAGAACACCCTGCGGAGCGCGGCGGGACATTGACGCACGGTGACGTAACCACGCGTCACCACGCGAGGCATCGGGATGCCAGCGAACGACGCCAATGCGTCAGCGTGCGTACGCGATACGTTACGCAGGTGGCGCGTGCGAGGATTTAGTTCCTATACTAAATCCTGGTGCACCGCGCGATACCGCGTGCCCCCGCATACGCTTCCATGCCTCACCTTGCGCAACGCATGTGTGTCACCCCACGCGTCGCGACCTGCCGACCTAATTTGCATACAACGCGTAAACGAGGCGAAAAATGCCGGCCAAGTGGGACAGGTCCTTAACTCTCTCTTGACAACCTCCAGTCAATTGGCCTCCACCGCCTTCTGTGGCAGAGAATTCCACAGACTCACAGCTGAAAAGAATTTTTCTCGTCTCAGCCCTCGATGGCTTATTCTTACACTGTGACCCCCCCCCCCCCCACCCCCCGGTTCTGGACTCCCCCCAACATGGGGAACTCGGGTCGCCAACGTTCCCACGCTCCCAAATAAGGGGCAAAACGGTCAAAAGATGGGATTTGTCGACCGACTCAGCTGTGGCTGGGTGACTGATGAGTTGGACTGCACACAAAGTCCACCCGGGGGGCCGTGCGCAGAGTCCGGCGCCGGGTCCAACAATGGTCAGCATTGTTTGGGTCTTTCTCTTAATTCCTTTGGCATCTGAAAAGTTTCAGAAGTGACAAATCTGGCTGTAAAATTTCAAAATGGCCCATAGTTCTCAAGTGGGTTTTTACATGCAAAAATAAAACTCTTTAGAAGCAAACTTGATCATTAAAAAAAAAAAAAATCGCAAACCACACTTGGGTTTTGAATTACATTTGACTCGGATGCAAGCTGAGGAATGGCATAATTAGATGTTCATTGGACATATTTAACCTCAGCAAATTGACAATACCCTATTGAAAGCTGTCAAAACATTTTATTATTTGCCAAAATATACATCTCAATAGCATAATGATAGCAAACTCACTTTTCCACTCACCACTTGTCTGTCTGGAGATGTTTTCTTTATTGCATGTAAAAACCCACCAGAACCATGGGCGATTAAAAATTTTTTACAGCCAGATTTAAGGGTCGAGAGCCTCAAATTCCTGGGCGTGCACATCTCTGAAGATCTTTCCTGGTCCGAGAGCACTGATGCAATCATCAAGAAAGCTCACCAGCGCCTCTACTTCCTGAGAAGATTACGGAGAGTCGGTCTGTCGAGGGGGACTCTCTCGAACTTCTACAGGTGCACAGTAGAGAGCTTGCTGACCGGTTGCATCGTGGCTTGGTTCGGCAACTTGAGCGCCCTGGAGAGGAAAAGACTACAAAAAGTAGTAAACACTGCCCAGTCCATCATCGGCTCTGACCTCCCCACCATCGAGGGGATCTACCGCAGTCGCTGCCTCAAAACGTCTGGCAGCATCATCAAGGACCCACACCATCCTGGCCACACACTCATCTCCCCGCTGCCTTCAGGTAGAAGGTACAGGAGCCTGAAGACTGCAACGACCAGGTTCAGGAATAGCTACTTCCCCACAGCCATCAGGCTATTAAACCTGGCTCGGACAAAACTCTGATTATTAATAGCCCATTATCTGTTATTTGCACTTTATCCGTTTATTTATTCATGTATGTATTTACGTATATAATGGTATATGGACACACCGATCTGTTCTGTAGTCAATGCCTACTATGTGTGTGGTGCTGAAGCAAAGCAGGAATGTCATTGTCCTGTCAGGGACACACAACAATAAACTCTCTTGAACTGGAACTTGTATCTAAAACCTGTGGATTCTCGTGCCAGGAGAAACATTCCCTTTGTCTGTTCAATCTTCACCGCACCCTCAATGTACTGTAAATTATTATTAACTTGTTGTCTCATTTTTCTGGTTTTGAACAAGTGTTTTCGAACCCGAGGCACTTGATTGCTTTCCCCTCCCGCAGATGCTGCCTGACCTGCTGAGTACTTCGGGTTTAATTTCAGATTATTCAGCGGCTGCACCTCGTGCGAACATTTCGCTTGCGCCCGCGCCCTTCCCACATTCCTCGTCGCGGGCATAAGATCATAAGTGATAGGAGCAGAATGAGGCCATTCGGCCCGTGGAGTCTACTCTGCCATTCAATCACGGCTGACCTGTCTCTCCCTCCTAAACCCCATTCTCCTGCCTTCTCCCCATAGCCCCTGACACCCGCACTAATCAAGAATCTAGGAATAGGGAACCAGAAATCCTTGATGAATGTCTGAATAAGCATCCTAATACAGAAAAATTAACAACTTGCATTTACAATACCCTTTTAGATAGCGAGATACCATCGACGGAATCATAGAGACATACATGGGAAAATGAAATAAATCAATCCATAACGAAAGATATATGGGACAAAAGTTTACAATATATACACCAATGTTCGCTAAACTCCAGACACGCTCTAATACAATTTAAAGTTTTACATAGATTACATTACTCCAAAGTTAAATTAAATAGAATCTTTCCACAGATATCCTCTAACCTGTGATAAATGTCAGCATCCAGAGGCTAATTTAACACATACTTTTGCAAATTGTATAAAAATTAAGAATTTCTGGATTGAGATTTTTAGAATAACTTCTGAAGTGATTAATACTAAACTGGATCCGGACCCAAAATTAATAATACTTGGAACATCAGAACAAAGTTTAACCCTTACAACAAGTCAAAGAAATTTCCTAGATTACAGTATAATAATTGGGAAGAAACTAATATTAAAATTTTGGAAAGGTCCTATGTCCCCCACAACTGAAATGTGGATTACGGAAATGTTGGAGACCTTACAGCTGGAAAGAATCAGATTTGCCCTAATGGACAAACAGGAAGTTTTCGTTAGAATATGTGTTAAAGAAGGAACTGCAGATGCTGGAGAATCGGGGGTACACAAAAAGCTGGAGAAACTCAGCGGGTGCAGCAGCATCTAAGGAGCGAAGGAGATAGGCGACGTTTCGGGTCGAGACCCTTCTTCAGACTGGTCAGGGATCAGGGAAACGAGAGATATAGACGGTGATGTGGAGAGATAAGGAACAATGAATGAAAGATATGCAAAAAAGTATCGGTGATAAAGGGAACAAGCCATTGTAAGCTGTTTGTGGTGTGAAAATGAGAAGCTGGTGCGACTGGGGTGGGGGAGGGAGATAGAGAGAGAGGGAATGCCAGGGCCCGAGGGCTGAGGGAGAGGTGGGAAGGGGAGGAGACAGCAAGGGTTAACAGAATTGAGAACATTCAATGTTCAAGCCCAGAGGATGCAGACTCCCCAAGCGGAATATGAGGTGCTGTTCCTCCAACTTGCGGTGTTGCTCACTCTGGCCGTGGAGGAGGCCCAGGACCGAGAGGTCGGATGCGGAATGGGAGGGGGAGTTGAAGTGCTGAGCCACCGGGAGGTCGGGTTGGTTATTGCGGACCGAGCGGAGGTGTTCGTTAGAATACGGTCTTCTTTCATTGATTACTTAAAAGGGTAGATCGGTTCGGCAGGGAACCCTAACTGGGGGTTAGATGAAAACTTATATTTTATATTCCTTGATCTTATCTCCTATGATGTATTAATAGTAAATTATTCCATTCTTTATGATTTTCTTTTTTGATGTTGATTTTTATTTTATTTTTCTTACTGTTCTCCTCTCTTTATTAAAAAAAAAATTATTGGAGTCAAAATGATTCACTTGACAATATTAATAATGTATGATCGTTGAACATGAAATATTGTTATCACAACATATGTTTGCTAAATCACTGTCTACATACTCTAATAAAAATATATATATTAAAAAAAAAAGAAATCTGTCTATCTCTGCCGTAAAAATATCCACGGACTTGTGGCCTCCACAGCCGTCTGTGGCAAAGAATCCACAGAAGCAGTTAGACGGGTACCGTGCTCCCCCCACTGCCTCACCCGCTGAGTTGCGTTCCTTCCCTCCAGAGACGCTGCCTCGCCCGCTGAGTTCCTCCAGCATTTTGCGCCTACCTTTGATTTAAACCAGCATCTGCAATTCTTTCTTACTGTCCACTGAATCGAGTATAGGAGCAAAGAGGCCCTTCAGCAGTTGTACAGGGCCCTAGTGAGACCACACCTGGAGTATTGTGTGCAGTTTTGGCCTGTTGGCCTTCATAACAAGAGGAGTCGAGTGTAGGAGCAAAGAGGCCCTTCTGCAGTTGTACAGGGCCCTAGTGAGACCACACCTGGAGTATTGTGTGCAGTTTTGGTCCCCTAATTTGGGGAAGGACATTCTTGCTATTGAGGGAGTGCAGCGTAGGTTCACCAGGTTAATTCCCGGGATGGCGGGACTGTCATATGCTGAGAGAATGGAGCGGCTGGGCTTGTATACTATGGAGTTTAGAAGGGTGAGAGGATATCTCATTGAAACATATAAGAACGTTAAGGGCTTCGTGATACTAGAGGCAGGAAACCTGTTCCCGATAATGGGGGAGTCCAGAACCAGGGGCCACACACAGTTTAAGAATAAGGGGTCAGCCATTTAGAACGGAGACGAGGAAACACATTTTCTCACAGAGAGTTGTGAGTCTGTGGAATTCTCTGCCTCAGAGGGCAGTGGAGGCAAGTTCTCTGGATGCCTTCAAGAGAGAGCTAGATAGGGCTCTTAAAAATAGTGGAGTCAGGAGATATGGGGAGAAGGCAGGAACGGGGTACTGATTGGGGATGATCAGCCATGATCACAATGAATGGCGGTGCTGGCTCAAAGGGCCAAAAGGCCTCCTCCTGCACCTATTGTCCATTGTCTATTGTCCATGGATAGGGCAGGTTTGGAGGGATATGGCCCAAACGTGGGCAGGTGGGACCAGTGTAGCTGGGGCATGTTGGCCCGTGTGGGCGAGCTGGGACTGTTTCCACGCTATGACACTCCCTGCGTACACGGGGGCGCGGCAAATTGACCCGCAAACCCGCGCGGGGGAACCGGGCAGGAAACCCGGCGCACCCTGGAGGAAACCCTCGTTGGTCGCTGGGAGAGCGTGCAAACTCCACACCGGCAGCACCCGAGGTCAGGGCGGAACTGCGAGGCAGCGGCTCCGCCCGCCGCGCCGGGGGAACGAAGGCGCGTCCCTGCGCGTGTGCAGACACGTTATACATGCGTGACTGCGCCTGCATGCTTCCATAAACACGCTCACGTGACAAACCTCCGTGCATCTGTGCCAGCGTGTATGGTATCTCAGCCAGCATGCACGCATCTTTCCAAGAGATAACACCTCGAGGCTGCAAACGCATTCAAACCGGAGTATCAGGTTCCAGCGAATAACACGCTGGGTATTTTTCGAATATAATTTAAAAAAAAAAAATTTTTAATCAAAAAATGTTGTCCAATCATTAAAAATAATATTTACAAATTATCGACAAACATGGGAAAATGAAATGGGTTTATCTATAACGAAGGAAATTTGGGAAGAAAGTCTACAACGTATACATCGTTGCTCATTAAATGCTAGACATATATTGATACAATTTAAGGTATTACACAGATTACATTACTCAAAAACGAAATTAAATAGAATTTATTCTAACATTTCTCCTATTTGTGAAAATGTCAGAACTTGGAAGCTAATTTTAACGCATAGTTTTGTAACATGTATAAAACTTAATTATTATTGGATAGAAATCTTTAGAGTTATTTCTGAAGTTCTTAAAATTAAACTAGACCCAGATCCAAAATTAATAATATTAGGAGTTCCGGATTCAAATCTAACATTAACAGTAAACCAAAGAAATTTCTTGGATTACTGTTTGATAATAGGGAAAAAATTAGTATTGAAATTTGGAAAGGGAACATTATCCCCCACAATTAAAATGTGGACAGTGGAAATGTTGGAGACGTTGCATTTGGAAAGAATCAGATTTGTCCTAATGGACAAATACAAACTCTTTGAACAGACATGGTCTCCATATTCAGAATATTTGAAGGGGTTCTTGGCATCACAACTCAATGGGTACCCGGCAGGATTAGATGAAAATAACTCTTTGTTTCTCTTTTTGATTTGTATACATGTCTCCATTAATATTGTATTTGAAATAGTTATTCACTATTAAGATGTATAGTATAATCTCTCTCTTTTTCTATATAATACTTTATTTTAATTAAATATAAATAACAAGAATATATACATATACATATATATTTTTTCTCCTCTTTTTTCTTTTCCACTTTTTTTTATAATCAAAATTATTATTTAATCACCACTTTTATTGATTAAAATCTATTCTTTTCTTTTTCTACTTTCAAAAAAAAAAGTACTATTCGTAACATTCGTATACTTATTGAAATAAGCTGGTTGTGTATTGTAAAAGTTGTAATACCGTTGTTATGATGGATTCCTTTTAATAAAAATATTATCACTAAAAATAATATTTACAATACATTAAAGCTAAGCAGAACCCGCCACCATAATACCAAACAAACACATATACTAAATAAACTACTATACAACTATCTTGTTAAGGATGCATTTCACCACCACAGCTGTGCCCAGTGGTCCCGCAAATCCCCCAGGGTGCCCGTACGCAGGACGTGGCACTTTTCTAGCACCACCCGGGTATGGACGTGACCCCGGAAAAAGGGGCAGGCAGCTGGCTCGGGCAGTGTCTTAGTAACACGCTGGTTGGCGCGCACACTCGGAGTATAAAAGACAATAGACAACGAGCGCAGGAGGAGGCCATTCGGCCCTTCGAGCCAGCAACCCCCATTCACCGCGATCGTGGCTGATCGTCCCCGATCGGCACCCCCCGTCCCTGCCTTTTCTCCCCATATCCCCTGACTCCGCTGTTTTTAAGAGCCCTGTCTAGCTCTCTCTTGAAAGCATCCAGAGGACCGGCCTCTGAAGCAGAGAATTCCACAGACTCACAACTCTCTGCGAGAAAAAGAGACACCTGTCTCTTACATATAATCATAATCAGACAGTTGAACATAATCATAGTATATTTTGTGAATGTTTTTGCTTTAAAACCAGCATCTGTAGTTCCTCCTGACACACTTCACAGTTTGCTGGATTAGTGTGCAAGGCGATCATTAATAATTTATTAAACATTAACGCTCCGTGAAGAATGTCTAAAGTCCTGTGCTGTGCGGAGCTTGTATGAAGACTTTTTTAACATAAGGCAGAATTTCAACAACCTTACCCATTCTTTCTCTCTCTCTCCCTCAGAATGCAGGACAATCGTGCTTTTCTAGTGAAAGAAACGGTCGGAGAAAGTCCCAGAGGCAGAACAGGGTTGGACTGCGACTAACTGTGCGCGTGGGACTCTGCCAATGCAACTCTGGAAGGTTGAAGCTCTGGGCTCCAAGGCTGCAAAGTACACAAACGAGCCAACGACATCACAGGGGAGGGATCATGGAAGGTTAGCCAGTTTACAACTGCCTTTAACTCTTTCAACTGCTTCTTCACCCAGTGCTGTGTTCGACCCCTCGGACTCAATCAAAATGATAGCAGGCAGCCTTGGAGGCCTTACCCCACCACTCAAACCCCACACCAAAAATCCTGGCGCGGTATAAATCCCGACTCAGCGCTGAAGTCTGACAAACAAGTCAATTCCGTGGTAAAAGCCAGCTTCTTCCAGCTTCGGACGATAGCGAAACTAAAACAATTCCTCCAGTTTTATGACCTCGAAAAGATCATCCGCACAGAAGAAGGGTCTCGACCCGAAACGTCGCCTATCTCCTTCGCTCCTTAGATGCTGCTGCACCCGCTGAGTTTCTCCAGCTTTTTGTGTAACCCTTATCTCCTCCCGCCTAGATTACTGCAACTCCCTCTACACTGGCATCGGCCGACCTTCCCCGTCCCGCCTGCAACTGGGTCCAAAACGCCACAGCGAGACTCCCGAAAAAGGGAGCACATCGCCCCGATCCTGGCCTCTCCCCACTGGCTCCCTGATTGGACGATTGGACAACATTTTTTGATTAAAACATTTTAATTATATTCGAAAAAAAACCCAGCGTGTTATTCGCTGGGACCTGATCCTCCGTTTTGAATGTGTTTGTAACCTCGAGGTGTTATCTCTTGGAAAGATGCGTGCATGCTGGCTTAGATACCATACACGCTGGCACAGATGCACGGAGGCTTGTCGCGCGAGCGTGTTTATGGAAGCATACAGGCGCAGTCACGCATCTATAACGTGTCTGCACACTCGCAGTTCCGCCCTGACCTCGGGTGCTGACCTCGGTGTGGAGTTTGCACGCTCTCCCTGCGACCAACGAGGGTTTCCTCCAGGGTGCGCCGGGTTTCCTGCCCGGTTCCCCCGTGCGGGTCAATTTGCCGCGCCCCCGTGTACGCAGGGAGTGTCATAGCGTGGAAACAGTCCCAGCTCGCCCACACGGGCCAACATGCCTCAGCTACACTGGTCCCACCTGCCCACGTTTGGCCCATATCCCTCCAAACATTTATCCCTCAAATACATTTCAAGACCCTCCTCTTTGTCTACAAAAGCCCTCCGTGGGCTTGCCCCCACCTACATTACAAGTCTGCTCACCCACCGCACCACCTCCAGGTCCCTCAGATCGGCCGACTCGGGGTTACTGAACGTCCCGCAGTCTAGGCGTAAGCTCAGGGGCGACCGACCGAGCCTTTGCGGTCGCAGCTCCTAGACTGTGGAACGGCATCCCCCTCCCCATTAGAACTGCCCCCTCCGTCGACTCCTTTACGTCTAGTCTCAAAACGTATCTGTTCTCCCGAGCCTTTCCTGACGTCCTCTGAGCGAGGGCTATTTGTATATATGTACGTAGCCTGCTTGTGTATACTGCTCTTATAACAAATGTAAAGCACTTTGGCCAACGAGAGTTGTGTTTTTAAATGTGCTATAGAAATAAATGTGACTTGACTTGACGTATCAACGGATTCAGACGACAGAGGTCGATTCACCGAGCGATTTATGACACACACGGGTGCCGGGGAGATGGCAGCCCTCTGTTCGTCTTTTCACTCCTTTTATTATTTTTTAGTTTGTTAAATGTTTTGTGTTTTAATGTTCTTCGGCTTGTTTTGTGTGTGGGGGGAACGGAGCCGTTCCCTTGCCTGGGATCGCGACCACGGTCTCGGGAGAGGCCGAGTCGGGAGCTCGAACACCGCAGGAGGTTCGACCGGCCCCGACGCGAGGTTGGATCGCCCGGTGCGGGGGGGGGGGGGGGATCGCCTCGACGCGGAGGGACCCGAACGCCGCCGGCTACGGGAGTCAAGATCGTCCCGTCAACGGGGGCTCGAGGCCCCCGACCGAGGAAGAACTAAGGGAGAGACTTGAACTTTATTTTGCCTTCCATCACAGTGAGGAGTGTGGAGGAGTCACTGTGGTGGATGTTCGTGTGCAAATGTGTTTTTTCGATCGATCTGTTGCTTTTAATTGTACGACTGACCTGGCCAATGAAATTCCTCGTACATTGCAAAACATACTTAGCGAATAAAGTGTGAATCTGATTCTGACTCTGACATGCGCTCACTAGGGTCACGCCAACTTTTTCTCACACTCCCAAACAAGGGACAAAGGGTCAAAATACGGGACAAATTCCCGGCGGCAATCCGTTGACCCGCCTTCAATCGCAGTGAATGACGGTGCTGCACCTGTTGTCTATTGTTCTCCCCGTGACCTGCGTGGGTTTTCTCCGGGTGCTCCGGTTTCCTCCCACACTCCAAAGACGTGCAGCCTTGTAGGCAAATTGGCTTTGGTAAAAGTTGTCCCTAGTGTGTGTGTGTAGGATAGAGTTAGTGTGCGGGGATCGCTGGTCGGCAGGGACTCGGTGGGCCGAAGGGCCTGTTTCCTCGCTGCGACTCTAAACTGTGATGGCGATTCTCAGCGGCAGGGATTAGGGTCGCCAACTTTCTCACTTTCTCCCAAATAAGGGACAAGAGGTCAAAATACGGGACACATTCCCGACACGGCAATCCGTCGACCGACTGGGCCGTGGCTGGGTGAATGGTGAGTCGGCCCCGGGTGCCGGACTGCACGCAAAGCCCAGCCCGGCGGGCCAGCTGAGGAGTTCTGGCCCCGGGGGGGGGCCCGCGCGCAAAGTCCGGCGCCCCGTCCAACTCACGAACCGACGGTCGGCCGTGAGAAGGAGGAGGGGCGGTGGTGGTGGTGACGGGCGGTAAGCGAAGGTCCGAAAGTCGGACTGACAGCTGGCCGGGCTGCCGACCGACCGACCGACCGACCGACTGCTGTTGCTGCTGCTGCTGCTGCACTCCATGGGCTGCACTACGTCGGGACGGGTGAGGCGGGGTCCGACCCGACAGTCCCCTCGACCCGAGTAGTAGCGGTCAAATACGGGACAAGGGCGGTCCCGTACGGGACAAACCCATGTAGCCCAATATACGGGATGTCCCGGCTAATACGTTCCTGGGATCCATCATCTCCAAGGACCTTAAGTGGGGGGCTACCATCGACTCCACAATCAAAAAGGCCCAACAGAGGATGGCAGCTGAGGAAACACACTCTGCCACAGGCAACGATGGTCCAATTCATTTTTTTCCACTTTAGTTTTTATTGCTTTTATGTATTGGCAAATAAAACACAAATATAGCAACGAAACATACAACATTACGATGAAACGTACAGCAGTGTAGCGGGGGGTTCAGTTTACAATTAACGATGCAGTATACAGAACTATTTTCATATTAAAACATTTTCCAATAACTTACATTATTGCCTATAAAATAGTAAGATTAAACGAGAACTTACCAGTTTGAAGTGTGATCTTGATTTTATGAGGAGTTACGCTGGTGATTACGTGAAGAAGGCCCGCCAGGCCGCATGCGCAGCAGACTTCAAAGCAGCGGTATGAAATCACAAATAAACAACACCGATGTAAACAGTAAGATCAGTGACACGAGAACTACCAGATGATCTTTTATGAGAGAGGGTTGGGCGTGGCGGGCACGTAATCACCAACGTAACTCCTCATAAAATCAAGACCAAATTTCAACCTGGTAAGTTCTCGTTTAATCGTACTATTTTACTTCGGAGTCACGTGAATGATTCCGTGAAGAGTTCAAAGCTTTGTGATTTCATGCGGCAGATTGCAATCTCGGCATCCCACTGCATTTGATTGACTCGAAAGAGAAATAAATGCATTAGTAGTAACATTGTATTCAATGTAATGATCGGGTTTATTTAACAGTGTAAACAAACAACAGTGCCCCTAAAATGTAGGTACTTAAAATGTCATTGGCAAACAGCCCTGGATTGACAACTGGCCGATGATACATTTCTGAAACATCAGCTCATTTGCCCATCCGACGGCCACTAAAATCTAACCCCGGTGGACATAAGAGTCATGACTAAGGATGTAGCTGGAACCCCTTGGTGAAATAATGTTACACATTTACAATAACCAACTGCACAATCTTGTGATGCGAGTACTTGTATCAAGATCTTTTTAACAGCTTGATATCTGGGTTGGACCCGACAATGTAGTTCCCTTATGTTACAGCTGTAATTTCTCTATAACTGAACTATTGTCAATATTACTTAAAATGAACTGGAAATGTCAGTAATTTGTATCGAATCAAATGTATCATAATATTTAACAACATTTCTGATCCCCTCAACAGGGATGTACTGCTTTTTTGGATGCTATCCATGCACACTGCAGTGAACACCCTCATGGCTAAATGTGACAACCTGAGGCATAAGTTACTCCATTGAAAATGTGTAAGTCAATAATCGTTTTACTGTGCAAAGACCAGTCTCCTGAACCACAGTTTAAAACAGCAAGTTCTTGCTTTTTGGCATAACTGAATACCATTGTGCCATAATGCCCGATGAAGCAGGCAACACGGACGCTTGGCCAGTCCGATAGTACGAATCCAAACGAGGTCTAGCTGACTGTTTTAAGACCCAGCTAATGAGGAAGACATAAAGTCCATTCCTCCTATTGAATCGAGAATATATTTCTCCACACTGTTGTGTCACATATTTCTGCAAACAGTGAACATGCAAACATAAACATGACAAACATTTGAGATCCAACATTTATTCTGCGTTAACATCAATCTAAACTGGATGATACACCAATGGCAAGGAGATTAATTACAGGATATTCTTCCTAATTACCATGAGACTAACATATGTCACCACTGTAGAGCAGCAACTTAACTTTGTGCATGAAGAATATGTATATTCACTCAAAACCTTACTCAACGGTGTATTAAGTGTATATATTTAGTTGATACCAACAACTGAAGAATTGGTACTCATGCAATCTCCACTACATTTGAGTAGGTGATGGTATTTGGAACTTCTCATCTTAGAGTTCGAACATCAGTTCATAATAACTGAATTCAACTGACTGCACAACTGTCGCGAGTTTCAAGTTCAAGTTCAATGAGTATGGTCATGTTCAGCAATGCTGAATACTGTTACTTCATCATTGTGGCTGAAGTAGCCTCAGCTGACAATAGCACAAGGTTGTCAGCAATGATCTAATTGCTACTTACACAATATCAGTTCCTTGATTAGCTCAGCTGCAACCCAGCTGCCATATTGCCAATTACTTTAATCAGTTTTGTAACAGATTGCTATAACCCCAATCTCTTGCCACAAGGTGGAGACAAGGATAATAATAATAATTACAGGTAAATCCCAATGACCAACAACAGTCTATCCCATACTGCAAAGCCCACTGTTATAGTACAGTTATATTGTCTTTGATAACCTTTGTAATGGGATTTGTATAACATGAATCTCTTACCTCATGAACCTGTCGAAGTCAGGAGTAAATGTTTTACATACAGAAGTTCATATGCCCGATACGCTCCATTCTTCATAATAACATGCCAATCCTGCCTTTTGCATGGCTGGTTTGCATGAGAACTTCTGCCCAGTTTCCAAACCCTGGCCATAATCCAAACTTACTTGGAATGCTCCGGCTGTGACTCAACCAAATATTTTACCCATCGTGTGTTGTAGAAACAAATGTAAATATTACCACTTCTGAATGGTGCACTACCCAAATTTTGGAAGTGCTAGGCCCATTTAGGTGAGCATGATCGGAAGGTGCATGGAATTTCTGAGCTATCGTGCTGCCCCCAGCTCCAGTGAACCGCTACTGCCGATGAGCGCCTGGGGTGTGTTTCTGAACGATGACTTTTGCCTGTTGTTGACCGAATTAATTCATCTGCCAGGCTTCTTCCCCTGTAGAATAGACCTACCTGAATAACCGATTCAGCGGCTGGCTCCCACATCCCCCTGTTGGCGTTGTTCACTGCCAGCACATATGTACTTGAGTCTGTTCTATTGGCATCTTCAGAGCCTGGAGTCATCTTAATCTTTTGCTCTTCCCTTCTAAGAAGGGTGATTCGTTGGCAACTCTAACAGGCGCTGCCGCAGGCCGTAGGATACAATACTGATATGAACCCATTGGCCTAACCCCAATGGAATATATTACTGGGATGGCAACTTAATTGTCAGGAAAGGTACCTCTGACATGTGCCCTTCATCCCTTTGGGTATGCCCCACGGCCATACCCTGAGACTCGGTGTCAGCCGGATACTGACCCATCTTGGTCTCTGCCTCCGAGGGGGGGACCTTTGCAGCACTGTATACAACAGTTGCTGTATAAGGATCGCAACGTTTCAACGCACCATCCAGCCCCGGTGAGGAACTCATCCCCCGACTCCGTGGGCCTTGCTCTCTAACCCCGGTGGAGAATCATCCCCCGACTCTGTGGGCGAGCAGATGTGCGCGAATTTGAGCAACCCTCTGCCAGGCGTTGCTGGCACCGCCTTTCATAAAGGCCGGCGCTTTTGTCATGAACAGCCCTGCATCAGGCGCTGTTGGCGCGGCTCTCCCGTAGGCCGGCACTTCACACATGAAGCAGCCCTGTCAGGCGCTGCTGGCGCGGCCTGTCCCATAGGCCCGTGCTATTGCTGTGTAAGCTCACTAAATCAACACTTAGTGTACAGCTTTACCTGTGAAAATATCAATCATAGCAACCTGTGCTAAACAATAATAACATTGTCAAAACAATATCATATAACAATAACTTTTTTACTTTGCCGTAAGTTTTTTACTTAAAGAAAAAAAGACTATAAAATACATACTTTTAATTATAAGGAGGACCCTTATATCCCAACTCACCTGAGGGCTGAGTGAGTCCCAGTAATTTTTTGACTGGGGACCAACGTCTGTGAGCCGCTGACCCCCCTGTCAGCGACTCCGTTTAATAGTCCTTGCCGTTCCCACGCATCCCTGCAGGCTGGGGAGCCGCTGACCCCTCTGTCAGCGACTCTGCTTTATTTCTTGCCGTTTTTAACCGCATTCCGGCAGCTGGGGAGCCGCTAACAGCACTGTTAGCGGCTCCTAATCTCGCAACCCGATCAATTCTGCCGGTTCTTCCGCATTTGCGGTCGGACTGAAATTTCACCACAGTCCATAACCGGCAAGTTGTCGGGCTGCAAAACTGGCAGTAAACCTCTGTAAAAAGAGGCTCCTGCCTAAAACCCCAGGTAAGCAAAAATAAAGTTTCACTTACCACAGGCAGGAGCTCAGTCCTGCCTGACGTGCTTGCGCCAATGCAGCTGACGTAATGCTGCGCAGGCGTGCGGGCGGGCCTTCTTCACGGACTCACTCACGTGACTCCGAAGTAAAATTATACAGAGTTGATGTCTTTATTTCTATACCTAATCTTAGTCTCTGCCTCCCATTTTCTGTTCAACTCGTCTTCTTTCACTCTTAGAGAATATGTCATTTTCTCCACGACAAATATTTCCTGTACTATGTCTAACCATTGTCTAAGTCTGGGCGTTTCCGCTGCGAGCCAGTTTCTTGCAATGGCCTTTCTGCCAGCTGTGAGTAGGATTTTAACCAAGTAACGGTCTGCCTTCAGCACCACTGTATTTATATTACCCAGGTATAAAATGGAACACTTGGTCCAATTCTACACGGCCATCATGGAGTCTGTCCTCACCTTCTCCACCATGGTCTGGTTTGGCTCAGCCACCAAGCACAACACCCGGAGGCTGCAGCGAATCGTCCGATCAGCTGAGACGGTTATTGGCTGCAACCTTCCCTCCATTGATGAACTGTACACTGCAAGGGCCAGGAAGCGAGCGGGCAAGATCATCTCTGACCCCTCTCACCCTGGCCACAAACTCTTTGAATCACTTCCCTCTGGAAGGCGACTCCGGACTGTCAAAGCTGCCACAGCCGGACATAAACACAGTTTTTATCCACGAGTAGTTGCTCTACTCAACAGCCAAAAATCTGTAGCCTCCCTTTGATCTGGTATTTTGTTGGTTCACATGCTTGATCAATGGTGTTTTATCATTCATGTTTTATTATTATTAATGTTTAGTGTTTTCTGAGTCATTCGTAACTGTCACTGTATGTCATGTTGTTACTTGTGGGCGGAGCACCAAGGCAAATTCCTTGTATGTGAATACTTGACGAATAAACGTACTTACTTACTTAATACCGTTACAGTTGGCGACCCTGACGCTCACATTCCGACGAATATTCCCGAAAACACGGCCGGGATAATCCCGTTCTCGATCACCTGGCGCAGTTCGCTACACGGTCCGAGTCTCCACCGAACGGGCGTCCGATTCCATCCTTTATGGCATTTCATATCGGAGCAGACTGCGCCACTGCCCCTTCCACAAGACTATCAAAGCCCCCCGCCTTGTTTGCACCGTTTCCGCGCCGACCAGCGATCCCCACACACACACACACGTTTTTTACATTTACCCGGCCAAATGACCTGCAAACCCGCACGTCTTTGGCGAGCGTGGGAGGAAACCGAAGATCTGGGAGAAAACCCACGGGGAGAACGTACAAACCCCATACAGACGGCGCCCATAGTCTGGTTCGAACCCGGGGACTCCGGCGCTGCACGGCGGCAACTCTACCGCTGCGCCACCATGCGTTCACCAACGCTACGCTTTCCCACAGAATGGCCTGAGAAAGCCTGGCGTTGAGCACGACTGGAATGGTCAGTCTCAGGAGACAACGTGTTTGAATCTTGTCCTCGGGGGAGGGGTGGGGGGGGGTGGGCTACGGGAACGCTGGGCTGCTAATTTAGCTGATAACTCCATTTAACATTGTTCGCTTCTTTCACTGAAACTGCCCGCTTGACCGTTACGCCACGCCCCCAGCCGCCAGCCGCCAGCCGCCAGCCATCCGGTTATTGTTGCCTTTCTTCATTCTCGCAGGCCCTTGTGTTTAAGAAGGAACAGTGCAGATGCTGGAAAGTCAAAGGTAGACAAAAGTGCCGGAGAAACCCGGCGGGTGCAGCAGCGTCTACGGAGCGAAGGAAATTAGGCGACGTTTCGGGCCGAAACCCTTCTTCAGACCCTCACAGGCCCCACGGATCCATGTTCCGGTTGAGTTTAACGTCACGTGTGCAGTGAACAGCTTTATGCTGCGTGCCATCCAGTCAGCGGGAAGACAATACATGATTACAAACGAGCCGTTTACAGTGTAAAGGATACAGGATAAAGGGGATAACGTTTAGTGCAAGGTAAAGCCAGCAAAGTCCGATCAAGGATAGTCCGAGGGTCACCAATGAGGTAGATAGTAGTTCAGCACTGCTCTCTGGTTGAGGTAGGATGGTTCAGTTGCCCTGATGACAGCCGGGAAGAAACTGATCCCCATAACAATAGACAATAGACAATAGATGCAGGAGTAGGCCATTTGGCCCTTCGAGCCAGCACCGCCATTCAATGTGATCATGGCTGATCGTCCCCAATCAGTACCCCGTTCCTGCCTTCTCCCCATATCCCCTGACTCCGCTATTTTTAAGAGCCCTAGCTAGCTCTCGCTTGAAAGTATCCAGAGAACCTGCCTCCACCGCCCTCTGAGGCAGAGAATCCCACAGACTCACCACTCTCTGAGAGAAAAAAGTGTTTCCTCGTCTCCGTTCTAAATGGCCTACCCCTTATTCTTAAACTGTGTGGGATCTTATAGAGACTTACAAAATTCTTAAGGGGTTGGACGGGCTAGATGCAGGAAGATTGTTCCCGATGTTGGGGAACTCCAGAACAAGGGGTCACAGTTCAAGGATAAGGGGGAAGTCTTTTCTGCCACAGAAGGTAGTTGAGGCCAGTTTGTTGGCTATATTTATGAGGGAGTTAGATGTGGTCCTTGTGGCTAAAGGGGTCAGGGGGTATGGAGAGAAGGCAGGTACAGGATACTGAGTTGGATGATCAGCCATGATCATATTGAATGGCGGTGCAGGCTCGAAGGGCCGAATGGCCTCCTCCTGCACCTATTGTCTATGTTTCTAAGTATGTGGCCCCTGGTTCTGGACTCCCCCAACATCGGGAACATGTTTCCTGCCTCTAGCGTGTCCAAGCCCTCAACAATCTTATATGTTTCAATAACCCTTGGAGCCTGTACTAATCGAGGTCACAAAAATGTTCCCAATGTTGGGCGAGTCCAGAACCAGGGGCCACACAGTCTTAGAATAAAGGGGAGGTCATTTAAGACTGAGGTGAGAAAAAACCTTTTCACCCAGAGAGATGCGAATTTGTGGAATTCCCTGCCACAGAGGGCAGTGGAGGCCAAATCACTGGATGGATTTAAGAGAGAGTTTTAGCCCTGTCCCACGGTGCGAGTTCATTCCAAGAGCTCTCCTGAGTTTAAAAAAAATCAAACTCGTGGTAAGCACGGAGAATGAACGTAGCGGGTACGTCGGAGCTCGGGGACGTCTCGTAGCGTAACGGCAGGTACTCGGGAAGACTCGCTAACGGCAGGTAAGCACGGGAAGACCCGTGAAGATTTTTCAACATGTTGAAAAATGTCCACGAGAGCCCCGAGTACCGACGAGCGGCCATTACCGTAAATCTCCGAGTTCGAATCAGGGCAAACTCGGGAGAGCTCTTGGAATGAACTCGTACCATGCGACAGGGGTTTTAGATAGAGCTCTAGGGGCTGGTGGAATCAAGGGACATGGGGAGAAGGCAGGCACGGGTTATTGATTGGGGATGATCAGCCATGAACACAATGAATGGCTGTGCTGGCTCGAAGGGCCGAATGGCCTCCTCCTGCCCCTATTTTCAATGTTTCTACATTTCTATGTTGCTCTCTCACTGCCCTCTCTTTCTACCCCCCTCCCTCTCCCGCTCTAACCGCGCCTGCGAGTTGGGGGCTATGCGTGAGTGGATAGGGTGGGGGATGGGGTAAAAGGAGCGAATTAATAATATTAGTAAAATATCAAAGAGGGTGGTTAGTGTGTGTGTGTGGGGGTGTGGGGGTTAGTGTGTGCGTGTGGGGGTGTGGGGGTTAGTGTGTGCGTGTGACGCCGCAGGCCACCCCCCCCCCCCCGGCAACCGCGCATTGAGGGGACAGGACCCAACGGGTCCCCCTTGGTCTAGTGTAATATAAAACCCTCAGTATTCTCAGCTTGCATCAATAAACTTATAGCTCTTGAAAAGGCCTTTTCAAGACTTTGAAAGTCTTTTACTGGAACAATAAAGTTTTTATGGTGAGTACAATATACTCCAGTGCCCAACTTCCTTTATTCTTGTGAATGTTTTGTTATTTCACGTTTATATGTTACACGAGGTCTCTTAGCAATGCTAACTTTGCAATTCCCGTTGAACCAGTTTATGGAACGGATCCAATCTGCTTGCTGGGAATTCAATCTTTGAAAGGCAGGCTTTCAAGGCAAGGTCACCAACTCCTTCAGCGGGACCCGGGTTCGATCCCGATCACGGGCGATGCCTGTTCGGAATTTGCAAGTTCTCCTCGTGACTGGCGTGGGTTTTCTCCGAGATCTTTGGTTTCCTCCCACGCTCCGGGTTTTGTCGGTTCTTTGGCTTGGTATAAAATGTAAAAATTGTCCCTAGTGGGTGTAGGATAGTGTCAGTGTGCGGGGATCGCTGGTCGGCACGGGCCTGTTGGGCCTGTTGGGCCTGTTGGGCCTGTTGGGCCTGTTGGGCCTGTTGGGCCTGTTTCCGCGCTGGATCTCTAAACTGAGCTAAACTAAACTCCAAAGACGTGCCCGTGCGGGTTTGTAGATGAGTTGGCTTTGGTTAGAAAAAAAATTGTTGCCCTCGGTGTGTGGGATAGTATACGGGGCGATCGCTGGCTGGGGCGGACTCGATGGGCTGAAGGGCCTGTTTCCATGCTGTATCTCCAAAGGTTACTCTGCGGTAGTCCATTGAAATTGTTCAGCGATAGTTACTTGAGATATTTGCGCAATGATACGCTATTGTGGAAAGGGTTGTGAGGGATAAAGTGATTAAACCCTATTAAAGAAAGGAGTTTTAAAGAGAATTCAAGCAGAGAGGGGCTGGAGAGAGGATTCTGACAGCAGTGTCTGAAGGTTGCCAGTTGCCAGACCCATCCTTGAGGCCTTGAGTTAGAAGAGATTCATTGTGTAGCTAGAGAAGAGGGTGGTGTAGAGAGATCCCTATCAGTGGAAAGGAGTGATAGATGGGACCCCTGTCACTATAGCTTAGCTTTAGTGCTGATATAGGAAAACTGAGAGGGTTCACTAGGAGGTGAGTAAAACTGGGCCAGGTCATGAGCAATTGAGCATGCTTAATAGAAATAAATGAATATTACAACACACCCCTGGTCCAAGAAACTGCTCATTACCATGAACATGTTTGAACATGCAATGTATGATATGGGAGGTGCGAGGGGATGTACAGTGGGATGTACCTACAGATTGTGCACCTCCGACCCTGATTGGAGAAAGGTCCGGAGGGGAGATTGAATGTAAGATTTTGTGTATAAAGGGGGATGATCTCCCTGGCTTCAGTGTGTCTCGAGTTGGAGAGGCACCCGGTCTGCAGACTCGTAAAATAAAGAAATCTCTTGCTTCCAGGATTTAGTCTTTGAGTATTAATTGTGAGCATAAAGGGTATCTCACAGGGTCAAGAAGTTCAAATTCCTGGGCAAATTCCTCTCGAACGTCTACAGGTGCACGGTAGAGAGCTTGCTGACCGGTTGCATCGTGGCTTGGTTCGGCAACTTGAGCGCCCAGGAGCGGAAAGGACTGCAGAAAGTTGTCAACACTGCCCAGTCCATCATCGGCTCTGACCTCCCCACCATCGAGGGGATCTGTCGCAGTCGCTGCCTCAAAAAGGCTGGCAGCATCATCAAGGACCCACACCACCCTGGCCACACACTCGTCTCCCCGCTGCCTTCAGGTAGAAGGTACAGGAGCCTGAAGACTGCAACGACCAGGTTCAGGAATAGCTACTTCCCCACAGCCATCAGGCTATTAAACTCGCCAACAGACTCCGAACTGTAACAGCCTATTGCACTTTATCTGTTTATTTATGTGTGTAATGAACTGCGAAGGCCACACAGGCACGTCTTTGCAGTTTAATTTAGTTCAGTTGTGGTCTCCTAATCTGAGGAAAGACATTCTTGCCATAGAGGGAGTACAGAGAAGGTTCACCAGACTGATTCCTGGGATGGCAGGACTTCCATATGAAGAAAGACTGGATAGACTCGGCTTGTACTCGCTGGAATTTAGAAGATTGTGAGACTTACAAAATCTTATAGATTTATAGGGGGATCTTACAGAGACTTACAAAATTCTCAAGGGGTTGGACAGGCTAGATGCAGGAAGATTATTCCCGATGTTGGGGAAGTTCAGAACAAGGGGTCACACAGTTTAAGGATAAGGGGGGAACTCTTTTAGGACCGAGATGAGAAAATCATTTTTCACACAGAGAGTGGTGAATCTGTGGAATTCTCTGCCACAGAAGGTAGTTGAGGCCAGTTCATTGGCTATATTAAGAGGGAGTTAGATGTGGCCCTTGTGGCTAAAGGGATCAGGGGGTATGGAGAGAAGGCAGGTACGGGATACTGAGTTGGATGATCAGCCATGATCACATTGAATGGCGGTGCAGGCTCGAAGGGCCGAATGGCCTACTCCTGCACCTATTGTCTATGATTCTATGTTTCTATGAACTGAACTATATTTTTGTCTACAATATTCTGTTGTGCTGCAGCAAGCAATAATTTAATCTGGGACACATGACAATAAACTCTCTTGACTTGACTTGACTTGACCTGTAGATTTAGCATCTCATTTAAAAAGGTTAATCCCCGGGATGGCGGGACTGTCATACGCTGAGAGAATGGAGCAGCTGGGCTTGAATACTCTGGAGTTTAGAAGGATTAGAGGGGATCTTATTGAAACATATAAGATTGTTAAGGGTTTGGACACGCTGGAGACAGGAAACATGTTCCCGATGTTGGGGGAGTCCGGAACCAGGGGCACTCTTTCCTCCACACAGTTTTAACGAATAAGGGTTAAAGCCATTTTAGAACGGGGATGAGGAACACTTTTTCGCACAGAGAGAATTCTCTTGTGACTCTGTGGAATTCTCTGCCTCAGAGGGCGGTGGAGGCCAGGCCTCACTGGATGCTTTCAAGAGAGAGCTAGATAGGGGCTCTTAAAAATAGCGGAGTCAGTTGAGGAAAGGAATGAAATAGAGGTAACCGCGGGCAGACCGCGACAATCGGACATCGCCCGCAGAATAAACTTATCGCGCGGGAGACAGATTAATACTTATTAAATATAATACATGCAATAGCAATTAGGGGAGTCAGATGCAATTAGAGGGAGGACTGGGTTATAGAGGTACCAATTCCTGAACACAGATCGATTAAAAAATTCTGGATAAAAATTTTATTATATGTAAACAAATGTTCAATGAATGTAAGACATAACCTAATTCAATTTAAAATTTTACATAGATTATATTAGAGAGAGCTAGATAGGGCTCTTAAAGATAGCGGAGTCAGGGGATATGGGGAGAAAAGGCAGGAACGGGGGACTGTTTGGGGATGATCAGCCATTAAAGTTGGACGGCGCGGACGTGGTGGGCTTAGGGTTTCCTTGCTGTATCTCTAAACTAAACTTAAGCTGCTGCGTAATAGAATTACCGATTGGCACACCCTGGTTTTAACGGGCCTCTTTGGAACAGACTTTGGTTGTTAGAGACCATCAACTCAGCCGATCTTATCCTGGTGGATGGTCTGTCCATCAACTCACCTGGATTCCAAGTCATAGAAACATAGAAAATCGGTGCAGGAGGAGGCCATTCGGCCCTTCGAGCCAGCACCGCCATTCATTGTGATCACGGCTGATCGTCCCCAATCAATAACCCGTGCCTGCCTTCTCCCCATATCCCTTGACTCCACCAGCCCCTAGAGCTCTATCCAACTCTCTCTTAAATCCATCCAGTGACTTGGCCTCCACTGCCCTCTGTGGCAGGGAATTCCACAAATTCACAACTCTCTGGGTGAAAAAGTTTTTTTCTCACCTCAGTCTTAAATGGCCTCCCCTTTATTCTAAGACTGTGTGGCCCCTGGTTCTGGACTCGCCCAACATTGGGAATATTTTTCCTGCATCTAGCTTGTCCAGTCCTTTTATAATTTTATATGTTTCTATAAGATCCCTCCTCAATCTTCTAAATTCCAGCGAGTCTATCCAGTCTTTCTTCATATGGAAGTCCTGCCATCCCAGGAATCAGTCTGGTGAACCTTCTCTGTACTCCCTCTATGGCAAGAATGTATTTCCTTAGATTAGGAGACCAAAACTGTACGCAATACTCCAGGTCTCCGGGTCGAGACCCTCGCTTCAGACTCTTCCGAAGATCCAGAATAAAGGTCTCGACCCGAAACGTCCCCTATCCACGTTCTCCAGAGTCACTGCCTGACCCGCTGAGTTACTCCAGTCTTCTCTCACCCCCTCCATTAAACCCTCTCTTTCCATTCGTGTTAATAGCGTTTGTTATCCAGCATCCGCTGTTCTTTGTTTCTGCAACTTATGCAATGATAATCCCTCACTCTGATATAGCGGACAACCATCAATAACAGACGCCGTTCCCTTCTGCCCCACCTTGTCAAAGCAAGTCAAGTTTATTTGTCACATACGCATACGAGATGAGCAGTGAAATTCCCGTGTGTGGAATTCTCTGCCTCAGAGGGCGGTGGAGGCCGGTTCTCTGGATGCTTTCAAGAGAGAGCAAGACAGGGCTCTTAAAGATAGCGGAGTCAGGGGTATATGGGGAGAAGGCAGGAACGGGGTACTGATTGAGGATGATCAGCCGTGATCACATTGAATGGCGGTGCTGGCTCGAAGGGCCGAATGGCCTCCTCCTGCACCTATTGTCTATTGTGTCCACATCATGGTACACCAGTCATTGAAAGTAGGCATGCAGGTGCAGCAGGCAGTGAAAAAAGCGAATGGTATGTTAGCTTTCATAGCAAAAGGATTTTAAGTACAGACAGGGAGGTTTCGACTTCAGTGTACAGGGGCTTGGTGAGAACCACACCTGGATATTGCGTGCAGTATTGGTCTCCAAATCTGAGGAAGGCATTATGCCAATATGAGGGAGTGCAGAGAAGGTTCACCAGACTGATTCCCGGGATGTCAGGACTTCTTATGAAGAAAGACTGGAATATACTTGTTTATACTCGCGGAATTAGGAGATTAAGAGGGGATCTTATAGATACTTACAAAATTCTTAAGGGGTTTGGAACAGGCTAGATGCAGGAAGATTGTTTCCCGATGTTGGAATGTCCAGACAAGGGGCCACAGCTTAGAGGAAAAGGGGGTAATCCTTTAAGACCGATGATAATGACTTTCTTCACACAGAGAGTGGTGAGTCCTCTGGAACTCTCTGCCACAGAGGGTTGTTGAGGCCAGTTCATTTGGCTATATTTAAGAGTGAGTTGGATGTGGCCCTTGTGGCTAAGGGATCAGAGGGTATGGAGAGAAGCCCCAGGTACGGGATACGGAGTTGAATGATCATCCATGATCATATCGTAATGGGCGGTGCAGCTCGAAGGGCTGAATGCCTACTCCTCACCTAATTTCTAATGTTTCTATGTTTGGGGGGGGGGGGGGGGGGGGGCTATCATCCTGAACCAAAAAAGTTGTAAGCACCAAAAAGCTGTGTAACTCAAGCGTCCAGACAGAGCCTTTCTCTGGTAGAGAAGAATCTGCGCAAGACCCTTCTTCATTGAAAAAAGATCGCCTCCCGAAACGTCACCTATTCCTTCTCTCCAGAGATGCCTTCTGACCTGCTGAGTACGACGCACATATGCTCTAATCTTCGATTTAACCAGCATTTAAATCTGGACCTCACTCATTATTATTTAGATTTTATACTGTGGAAGGTTTTAAACATAAGTTAGAATTAATGATGTCCTACTGCACATTATCCACTCGACCTGAGTGATTCTGTGGAAGCATGTTGTAGTCCGAATGGACAAGAAATAAATTCAATAAAAATGGATCACATGTTGTTAATGGGCGGTCTGGTTCGAAGGCCCAAATTGGCCTCTCAGCTCCTTATTGTCTATTGTCCTAATTGAAAGTGGCACTGCTGGCGGAATGTGCAAAAAAACCCCTTCAAAACAGCAATTTTAACAGCAACTGCATAACAGGAAGGGAAAAAAAAAAACAGCAATTTAAAAAAGACGGCACACAATAATAAATTGGTACAGTAAAGTTAGTCCCTGGTGAGATGAGAGTTCACAGTCCTGACGGACTGTGGGAAGATACTCCGTCTCATCCTCTCAGTTTTCACAGCCCGACAGCCGAGGCGTTTGCCCGACCGCAGCAGCTGGAACAGGCTGGCGCTGTAATGCGTAGACGATTGTCAAGGGCTTGGACACGCTAGAGGCAGGAAACATGTTCCCGGTGTTGGGGGAGTCCGGAACCAGGGGCCACACACACACACACAGTTTAAGAATAAGGGGTCGGCCATTTTAGAACGGAGACGAGGAAACACTTTCTCTCACAGAGAGCGGTGAGTCAGTGGAATTCCCTGCCTCAGAGGGCGTTGGAGGAGGATGAGGGGCGATCTTATTGAGGGGAATAAGATTATCAGGGGGTAAAAATCATGAGAGGAATAGGTCGGGTCGTCTTGCCCAGAGCAGGTGAATCGAGGACCAGAGGACATTGGGTTCAAGGTGAAGGGGAAAAGATTTAATAGGAATCTGAGGGGTAACTTTTCCACACAGAGGGCGGTGGGTGTGTGGAACGAGCTGCCGGAGGAGGTAGTTGAGGCTGGGACTATCCCAACGTTTAAGAAACAGTTGGACAGGTACATGGATAGGACGGGTTTGGAGGGATATGGGCCAAACGCGGGTCAGGTGGGACTAGAGTAGACGGGGCATGTTTGGCTGGTTCTAGCTCGTGGGGCAAGTGGGCTGAAGGGCCTGTTTCCACGCTGTGTCATTCTAGTCTGTGGAATTCTCTGCCTCAGAGGGCGGTGGAGGCCGGTTCTCTGGATGCTTTCAAGAGAGAGCTAGATAGGGCTCTTAAAGACAGCGGAGTCAGTATATGGGGAGACAAGGCAGGAACCGGGGTACTGTTTGGGGATGATCAGCCATGATCACATTGAATGGCGGTGCTGGCTCGAAGGGCCAAATGGCCTCCTCCTGCCCCTATTGTCTATTGTCTATTGAAAAGTGGCAATGTGCAAAAAAAACCCACAAAACAGCAACTTAAAAAAGACACAACAGTAAAGTAGTCTCTGGTGAGATAATTCACAGTCCTGATGGCCTCTGGGAAAAAAACGCCTTCTCATCCTCTCCGTCTTCACAGCGTGAGAGCGGAGGCGTTTGCCCGACCGTAGCAGCTGGAACAGTCCGTTGCTGGGGGGGAAGGGGTCCCCCATAATCTTGCCGGCTCTGGATCTGCACCTCCTGTCCATTATATTGAGAGCTAACGGCGGTGGAAGATCGCAACCTTCGCGTGGTCCGCCCGGTTTCGACTAATGCAATCGACTCGACGCGCACAAACGGAAGATCAAATAGAACAAGTTGTTCGACAACTTTAGGCTGCGCGCGCCACACGACAGAAGAAGAGCTAGACACAACGTTTATCAGTTTGAGAGACACGGCTTGGAAAGCCGTGTCTACTAAATTCTTAAGGCGTTGGACAGGCTAGACGCAGGAAGATTGTTCCCGATGTTGGGGAAGTCCAGGACAAGGGGTCACACAGTTTAAGGATAAGGGGGAAGTCTTTTAGGACCGAGATGAGAAAAACATTTTTCACACAGAGAGTGGTGAATCTGTGGAATTCTCTGCCACAGAAGGTAGTTGAGGCCAGTTCGTTGGCTATATTTAAGAGGGAGTTAGATGTGGCCCTTGTGGCTAAAGGGATCAGGGGGTATGGAGAGAAGGCGGTACGGGATACTGAGTTAGGATGATCAGCCGTGATCATATTGAATGGCGGTGCAGGCTCGAAAGGGCCGAATGGCCTCCTCCTGCACCTATTGTCTATGTTTCTATGATTGGGCCCTTTTTGCACGCTGTGTAACTGGGACAAAACTAGACGGCATTTTCTGGTGACCTTCATGTGAAAGGCTTGGATAGAGTGGACATGGAGAGGATAAGATAAGATAAGGTTTATTATTTTATTGTTTAATTTCGTTTCTGCAGTCATACGAACAAGAAGGAAAAAAAAGACACACAATTAACACAATTTACACAAACATCCGTCGCAGTGAATCTTCAAACACCTCCTCACTGCGATGGAAGGCAAAGTCTTGTCTCTCCGTTAAGGACGTGCCGGCCGTCGTAAGGCCCTGCTCCAGGTCGTGATGTTGGAGCCCCCGGCGGGCGATGGCAAGTCCCGCGGCCGTTAAAGCCGCGCCGGGCGATGTAAGGCCGTTTTTCACCCCGCGATTCGGGCGGGAGAAGTTGCCGTTGTGGGAGCTCCGAAAAGCGGTCTCCCGCCAGGGACTCCAGCCGGCAGCTCCCGATTCACACCGCCCACCGGGCCTGCGGCCGAGCCGTCCGGAGCCTCCGAAGCTCCGAAGTCGGGTCGCGGTGGCGCCCGTCGACAAACGACACCGCAGCCCCCCACGCTCCGAAGCCGGCCAGCTCCGCGATGGTCATCCGCAGGCTCCGCGACTGGAGGCCCCCCAGTCGAGTCCGGTTTGGAGGCCGCTCCTCATCGCTAGCCCCAACGAGACAACGAGACCCGACAGGAAAGTGAGATTTAAAAGTTTTTTAAAAATGTTTCCCCCCCTCCCTCCCCCCGCACCCCCCCCCCCGCCCCCCTTCAAACACAGCTAAAAATAATCTATAAACTACAACCAGAACATACATTTAACAGGACAAAAATTAAAAAAAGACAGACGGACTGCAGAGGCCGCTGCCATCTTAACATGTTTCCCTTATTCTTAAACTGTGGCCCCTGGTTCTGGACTCCCCCAACATCGGGAACATGTTTCCTGCCTCTAGCGTGTCCAAGCCCTTAATAATCTTGTATGTTGCAATAAGATATCCTGTCATCCTTCTAAATTCCAGTGTATGCAAGCCCATGTGGAGGGGATGTTTCCACTAGTGGGAGAGTCTAGGACCAGAGGGCACAGCCTCAGAATTAGAGGACGTTCCTTTAGGAAGGAGATGAGGAGGAATTTCTTTAGCCAGAGGGCGGTGAATCTTTTTTTTTTTTTTTGTTTGTTTATTTTTGTTAGAAGTAAGTACAGTAGTCTGGTACTTAAGTACCTAATACATAAATACATATTTTCGTTCTTGTACAACTTCACACTGAGGGCGGTGAATCTGTGGGATTCTTTGCCACAGGCGGCTGTGGAGGCCACAAGCCAGTGGATATTTTTAAGGCAGAGATAGATAGATTCTTGATTAGTGCGGGTGTCAGGGGTTATGTGGTGGGGGGAGAAGGCAGGGGAATGGGTTTAGGAGGGAGCGATAGATTGGCCACGATTGAATGGTGTAGTAGACTTGATGGGCTGAATGGCCCCACATACTTCTTATGTTATGGGCAAACTTATAAACTATTTGGCAAACTTGGCAAACCTTAGGCAAACTTTGCACGTTGGTAACTTTTGGCAAACTTGGTAAACAACTTTTGCAAACTTTGCAAACTTTTGCAAACTTTAAGGGCAAACATTTGTGCAAAACTTAGGCAAACCTTTTTGCAAACTTTTGGCAAACTTTTTGCAAATCTTTTGTGTTCAAACTTTAAGCAAACTTATGGCAAACTATTTGGCAAACTTATTGGCACAACTTATTGGCACACTTTGGCAAACTATTGGCAACTTTGCAAACTTTAGACAAACTATTGACAAACGTTCAAACATTTATATTGCGAACTTTTAATACAAACTTTAACATGGCAAACTTTTATGCAAACTTTGCAAACTTTTCAAACTTAAAAACCATTTGTCAAACTTTGGCAAACTTTTGGGCAAACATTGGCAAACTTTTTGCAATATTTGACAAACAAATTTGGCAAACTGTTGCAAACTGGCAAACTTTGGAATTTTAACAAACGTTGTAACTTTGGGGCAAACTTTTGCAAAACTGATGCAAACTTTTTGCAAACTAGGCAAAAACCTTGCAAAACTTTTGCAAAACTTTTTGGCAACTTTTGGCAAACCTTGGCAAACAAGTGGCATTTTGCAACTTTTGGCAAACTGGCAAACATTAGGGGCAAACATGATGTGGCCAACTATTGCAAACATTGGCAAACCCCCGCTTATGTGGCAAACTTTGGCAAACATTTGGAAACTTGTGGCAAACCATTTTAGGGCAAACTTTTGGCAAAACCTATTGGCAAAACTTTTGGCAAACTTTTTGGCGAAACTTTTGGCAAACTTTTTGGCAAACAACGTCTGCAAACATTGTGGCAAACTTTTGGCAAACTGCAAACTTTATGGGCAAAACTTAGTGCAAACTTTTGCACACTTTTGACAAACTTTTGGCAAACTATTGCAAAACTTTTGCAAGAACTTTGGGCAACTTTTGACAAACTATAGCAAACTTTATTGGCAAACTTGACAAACTTTTGGCAAAACTTTTGGCAAACTTTTGGCAAACTGTTGCAAAACTATTGACAAACTTTTGGACAAACGTTTTGGGCAAAACTTTTAGGCAAACCTTTGGCAAACTTTGAGGCAAACTTTTGGCAAACCTTTTGCAAACTTTGGCAAACATTTGGCAAACTATTTGCAAAACATTTGCAAAAATTGCAAACAATATTTGGCAAACTTTTGCAAAACTTATTTGTCAAACCCTTTGGCAAACTTTAAGGCAAACTTTTGGCAAACTTGGCACACATTGGCAAACCTTTGGCAAACTTTTTGGCAAACTTTTTGGCAAACTATTGGCCAAACTTGTGGCAACAACCTACTTTTGGCAAACCTTTTGGCAAACTTGTTTAGCAAACTTTTGGCAAACTGTGGCAAACATTTGGCAACGCAATATGGCAAACGTACTGCAAACTTTTGGCAAACTTGTGGCACTTTAGCCAAATTTGTTTGGCAAACATTTGGCAAACTTTTGGCAAACTTGCAAAACACTTTGGCAAACTTATGGCCAACGTCTTCCCACAATTTTAACAAACTTTTTGGCAAACTTTTTAGGCAATCTTTAGCAAACTATTTTGGCAAACTTGGCCAAACTTTTGAACAAACTATTGCAACATTTTGGCAAACTTTTAGGCAACTTTTGACAAACTTTTTGCAAACTTTTGACAAACTTTTGGCAACACTTATTGCACAACTTTTGACAAAACCTTTGCAAACTTTATGACAAACTTTTAGGGCAAAACCTTTGGCAAACGCAAACTTTTGGCAAACTTTTGGCAACCTTGGCAAACATTTGGCAAACTTTTGGGCAAACTTTTGCAAACGTTATTGTCAAACTATTGGCAAAACCTTGGCAAACTTTGGCAAACTTTTGGCAAACCTTTTGGCAAACCTTTGGCCCACAATTGGGCACACTTTTAGGCAAACTTCTTGGCAAACTTTTGGCAAACATTTGGCAACTTTTGGCAACAAACTTTTGGCAAAACTTTTGCAAACTTAGGGCAAACCTTTTGCAAACCTTTGGCACTATTTGGCAAACTTTTTTGGCAAACTTGCCAGACTTTTGGCAAACATTTGGTCAAACTTTTGGCAAACTTTTAGGCAAACTTTGGCAAAACTTTTGGCAAACTTTTGGCAAACTTATTGGCAAACCTATTGGCACTTTTGGCAAACCTGGCAAACTTTGGCCAACATTTTATTTTGCAAATTCTTAAGGGTTATTTTTGGCAAACATGTAATGTGGTGGCAAACATTTTAGGCAAACTTTGGCAAACCGTCTGCAAACTTTTATCTAATTGGCAAACGTTTGCAAACCGTTAAGAGGGCAAACTTTTGGCAACACCTTTGCAAACTTTGTGACAAACTTTTTGCTAAAGCTTTTGGCAAAAGGGGGGGGAACAAACTTTTGGATTTGGCAAACTATTGGCAAACTTTTGACCAAACTTGACAAACTTTGCAAACTTTTGACAAACGGGGCTTTGGCACTTTTGGCAAACTTTTGGCAAACGATTTGGCAAACTTTAGTTTGGCACTTTGCACCTTTTGTGGTAAAGCTTTGGGCAAACGTTTTGGCGGCAAACAAAACATATATTTTGGGCAAATTTTACCTTTGGCAAAATTTTGGGCAAACCTTTGGCAAAATTTTGGGGCAAAACCTTTGGGAAAACTTTTGGGAACGAGGGATAAACTTTTGGCGAAACTATTTAACTTTTGGCAATTTACTTTTGATTTAAGTTGGGAACTTTTTGCATAACTTTTGGCTAGTTTGGGATAAACAATGGGGGATACATAATTGGAATTATTTTGGCAAATATTTGGAGTACCTTTGGCAAAAACTTTTGGGGAAAAACGTTTGGCAAAAATTTTTGGCAAACTAATTGGCAAACGTTGAGGCACTTGGCAAACTTTTGAAACTTTTTGGCAAACCTTGGCAAAACCATTTGGAATTTTTGGCAAACAATTGGCAACTTATGTGCAAAATTTGGCAAAATTTGGCAAACTTTTGGCAAACCTTTGGCAAATTTTGGGCATGGAAATTTTGCAAAATTTGTGCAAAGCAAACCTTTGGAAACTTTTGGCAAACTTTTATCCTTTTGAAAGGGGGGAACTTTGGCAAACTTTTGCAACTTGTTGGCAAACTGGCAAACTTTTGGCAAACTTTGAAAAGCAAACTTTTGCAAACTTTTGGCAAACTAACCTTTTTGGAAAACATATGGCAAACTATTGGCAACTTTTGGATGGCAAACTTTTGTGCAACTTTTGGCAAACTTTTGGCAAAACCGTTTGCAAACTTTTGTGCAAACTTTTGCAAACCTTTGCAAACCTTTTGGCAAACTTTTTGGCAAACCTTTGGCAAACTTTTGCCAACTTTTGGGCAAACTTTTGGCAAACTTTTGGCAAAACTTTTGGCAAACATTAGCAAACTTTTGGCAAACTTTTTGGCCAAACTTTTGAAACTTTTGGCAAACTTTTGGCAAACTTTTTTGCAAACTTTTGGCAAACTTTTGGCAAACTTATTGGCAAACTTTTTTGGCAAACTTTTGGCAAACTTTTTGGCAAAGCAATAGCAAACTTTTGGCAAACTTTGGCAAACTTTGGAAACTTTTGGCAAACATTTGCAAACATTTGCAAACTTAAGGCAAACCATTGACAAACTTTTGGCAAACCTTTGGCAAAACTTTTTGCAAACTTTTGGCACACATTTGCAAACCGTTGGCAAAACCTTTGGCAAACTTTTGGCAAAATTTGCACACATTATGGCAAACTTTTGGCAAACTTTTGCAAACTTTGGCAAACTTTTGGGCAAAATTTGCAAACTTTTGGCAAACTTGGCAAACTTATGGCAAACCTAGCAAACCTTTGGCAAACATTAGGCAAACATTTGGCAACCTTTTAGGCACACTATTGTGCAAACATTTTGGCAAACTTAGGCGAAACCGTTGGCAAACATAATGCAACTTTGGCAAACTTTTGCAAACTTTTGGCAAACTTTGGCAAACTTTTTATCAAACTTTTTGGCAAACTTTTTGGCAAACTTTTTGCAAACTTTAGCAAACATATTGGCAAAACTTATAGCAAACTATTGTGAAACTTTTGGCAAACTAATCGCAACTTTTGCAAAACTGGTTAGGTCAAACTTTTGGCATTACTTTTGGCAAACTTTTGGCAAACTTATGGCAACTTTAGGCAAACTTTAGACAAACTTTTGGCAAACTTTTTGGCAAACTTTTGGAAACTTTTGCAAACTTTTGGCAAACTATTGCAAACTTTTGGCAAACCATTGACAAACTTTTGGGCAACCTTTGGCAAACTTTTGCAAACTTTGCCTTGACCTGGCGCCTGGGGAATTTGATTGTCCGTGCAGGGAGTGTGAGTGTATAGACAAGGGGGTGGGGCTAAAAACTGGGAATAAACATAAGCAAAAAAACGATCAGGGAGACAACAAGTCGGAGTAGTTTTCAAGTAAGAGCAAGCGGCCTGTGTCTGCAATGAGATGGATTGCATGAGTATTGAGAGTATTTATTGAATATTCCAGTTCCCCCGCCCCCCCCCCTCCGCTCATCAAAGTGCCGAGACCCGACTGCACCGCATCCATGATTAGGGGGGTGTGAATAAAAATATTAGATAACGAAGGGTGGGTTAAAGATAACAAAATATGAATCAGATTGAACAGAGAAAGTGTAATGGAGATGGATATGCAGCGTGGGATGGGTGGAATTTGAGTTTGAGTGAGGGGTTTTTGAGGGTTTTTTTATTTAAGAGGCGATTCTTCTCTCCCCACCCCCCCGGCCCAGAGTGGCGAGACCCTACCGCGAACCCACATCTAAGACAGGAGGGGGGGTTAAGATATAAATAATGATATAAAAAGCCGTAATAAAGGCAATATAAAAATCAGATTGGAACAAGTAAGTGTGGTGGACGCTTATAATCTGTGAATGCGTGTTGTGAGTGTAGGGATGGATTGTAAGGGGTTTTGTAGGTTTATGTAAGAGGCGATTCTTTCTTTCTCCGCCCCCGCCCGTCGTCCGTCAGAGTGCCAGTCCCGACCGCACCACATCATGACAGGGGGGGGGTGAAGGGATCCTCTCTCACTCTCTCTCTCTCCGCCCTGGCCCCCCCCCTCTGTGTCCGGCATTGTCGAGTCCGGGTGTGGGGCGAGACCGCGGCGGGGCGGGGCCGCGCGTGCGCATGGGTCGCGGCGGGTGCGGATGATGAATGACGGACGGGCCGCGCGGGAGCTTCAAGAGCCGGTCACCGCACCACGCGGCGGCAGCATCAGACCACACGTGAGTGCGGGGGAATAGGCCGGCTGGGCGGGCCGAAGGGGCCGGTCACCGAGCTTCCTCAACACTGCCCGTTATGTGAGTGTGGGGAAAGGGCCCCCCCCCCCCCGGGTCGTGCGGGCCGAAGTGGCCGGTCCACCGAGCAGCTCACGTCTGTGTAAGATGTGGGGGATAGGCCGGGAACATACGGGCCGAAGGGCCTGTCCAAGCTTTGTGTCAACGCGGTTAGTGGGGGGGGGGGGGTTGGTAGAGGGGAAAACAGTGGGGGGGAGAGAGAGAGAGAGAGTAGAGAGACATGTGGGAAATGCGTGCGGTCGGTGCCGGAAGGGGCCGGTTACCGAAGTGTGACACAACTCTGTTGGTTGTGGGGGATGGGGGGGGGGGTATTTTTAAGAGGGAGACCACAGACAGAGGAGAGACACAACACAGAGGGGAGAGATAGAAAGAGAGGAAATGAGAGAGAGAGAGAGAGAGAGAGGGGGGGGAGGGGACAAGTGGGATAGGGGGGTCAGGTCGGGCCGAAGGGCCGGTTTCCGAGCCGCCTCACTCGTGGGGGGGGGGGGGGGTTCGGAGGGAGACACAGACAGAGAGAGAGACACACACAGAGGGGAGGGAGAGAAAAGGGGGGAGAAAGAGGAAATAGGAGAGAGAGAGAGAACAGAGAGGGGGGGAGTGGGACATGTGGAAGGGTGGGGCGGGCGGTCCGAAGGGCCGTCTCAGAGCTTGATGGTCAACTCTGTGGGGGATGGTAGGGGGGGGTCGAGGAGACCACAGACAGAAGAGAGAGACACACACAGGGGGGAGGGAGAGAGAGAGAGATGAGAGAGAGAGACAGAGAGGGGGGGAGGGGGACATGTGGGATAGGGGGGGCGGGGCGGGGCCGAAGGCCCGGTCCCAGAGCTTGTGTCAACTCTGTGGGGGAGGGGAGGGGGGGGGTCCGAGGGAGACACAGACAGAGAGAGAGAGACACACACAGGGGGGGAGGGAGAGAGAGAGAGAAGAGAGAGAGAGAGACAGGGACTGTGGATAGGACGGCAGGTTCTGTGCCGAAGGGCCGTGTTTTCCGAAGCCGCCTCACACTCTGTGGGGGGGGGGGGATAGATGGAGAGACACACTCACGGTGAGGGGAGGGAGAAAGGGAGGTGGGACAGGGACATGTGGGTCTTCTTACCTGGAGAGGAAGAGCAAGTTACGGGATACTGAGTTGGTGATCAGCCATGATCATATTGAAATGGCGGTAACAGTGCTCGTGGGGCCGAAAATGGCCCTCCTACTCCACCCTAAATTTTCTATGTTCTATGACTGGAGAGAAACCCTGATCCTGAATTAATTAGA